>JANZLX010000002.1:29939707-29951727 GCA_025531955.1 Erythroxylum orinocense
TGGCAATTAGTAAAAATCCTTGACTCCATGCCATTTTTTGCTTTAAAGTTGCAACTTCATTTGGTTCTTCAGTTGTTGGCAGTGAAAATTGATGCAGTATTGGTGAGGGTTCATTGATGGTAGGAAGAATTTCTTCGTTTGGACAACTGCGTCTATTTCGATCCATGACATAAGCACTTTCTACTTCAACTAAGGTCCGAAACCTCTTGAATCTAGCATTTGGAAAGCCCTCGGTTACCAATTTCATGTCATCCCAATTTGTGAAAATTCCTACATGACGTCCAACGAATACAAGCATAAATGACATTATGTTGATATGGTGTATATATACAAGCATATCAACATGACCATTCTCATCAGATCCAATTGCCCTTTCCAAATCTCAAACAAAGCCAGACATTTAAATATATCATCATGATCCATTGACTCCAAATTTGAAAAATAAAAACTGTCTGCAAAGAGAAAACAATATAATGATCATAAACTACATTTGTATATATGTATATAATAGTAAGATTTGTAAATATGTATAAAATAGTAAGATCTCAATAATTGAAAGATGAAGTCACATTACCCACTCTTGAAATACCTTATGCAAAACGGCATTCATAAACATACGGATGTACGAGGAAAATCAATTTAGAAGAACTGCAACCGTCCGTAATATCAAGATAGAAGAAATGCAACATAACTTACTTATATCATCTATGTACACTTCGATAATATCATTTTATTCAATATTTTTCTTATCATCAAAGCCATGTCTCTATCCATCATTGTTGTATACTTCTTTTCCTTTGAATATATTATTGGCATATTGTATACTTTTTAACTTTTCACCATTAGGAAATTTGGTCTTCAGTTTGCTTAAGTTAAATCTATTTGTCTTTATTGTTGTAACAAGAATTAGTTATCGAGTTATGGACTCTATTAGTATCTATATGCAATTTAACTTTTAAGATTGGTAACTACTAAGCATTGTATTGTTTATTTACATAAAAATCTGCACTTAGGGTGCTTAATACTTTGTATGCTTTGAATCCCAGCCTAACCACATATCATTACATGGAAAAAAATACCTTATGATATATGGCCATTTGCCTAATTACTAAGTCAATTACTAAGACATAAGATAACATTTATATAAAGTTAAGAGAAGTAAATTTAATTAAAGATTCATAAAAGGTATAAGATCCTATAAATATATCATTTGTTAAGATTAGCCCCAACCGTAAACCTTATATTAAAAACAAGTATGGAAAGGTTTTCACATGTATTTCAATTACAAAAGGACAAAGTTAACAGTTGAAGGAATTGAATTAGTATTACTTTAACTACATTATACATCGCTTCTAGTATCAATTTGCAAGTTGAACTCTTTCAGGATAAGATCCTAGTTTCACTTTTATGATATATATGGCCTAAACTTTTGATTAACTAGTGTAGGTCCCTCTTTCCATTTCATAGCTATGCATATATGTGACTTAAAGGAAATGTAGATGAACAAATTCTCTTTCCCAGCTGAGATGAAGCTCCTTATAAGAGTGATTAGTAAAACTAATAGAGGAGTGATTTAAACATTTATAAAACTCTAGAATTCCAAGGCTTGGATTGCAATTTAGAATAATGTGCATAACAAAGGAAAGATCAGTAAAGTACCAGACCACTTATTATTGTTGATAAACATATTGACCTTAGTGTTATCAAGAAAAATATGTAATAATCTAAGCATCAAATAAGTTCTATTTAAAGGTCCTGCCTTGCTTTAGTTATCAAAACATAGGATTGAACTCTTTTCATTACCAACTTTGCATTTGATACCCTTATGGAGAAGTTCTCTTGGCTTTAATAACTAAGCCATAAATTATGTAGTGTTTGATTTGATTTTTGCCTCCCAAAATTTTCTACCCTTTAAAAGTAAGTGTGGGTGCACTTATCCTACAAAGTCTCTTTATTTTCAAGATTATCCATATTATTTTGGCCATTGAGACTTTATTGATGAGTTCTATGGGTAGGATGTTGAGTTCCCTTCAATTTTGGAGGAACAAAGAAGCTTTTTTTTTTGTCAGAGGAGGAAAGTGGTAAGAATATGAGAGGAGAGATGGGTTGATAAAAGAAGTTGAAGCTTGGATAATATGTGTCCCTTTTGATTATTATGGTAGTGGTAGAATGCTAGGGTTTAGATTGAGTTTAGGAGGAGATTTATTTATTCCAAAAGCATCATTGGAGGTGGTAAAAGAGGGAGGATTGATACTTATTAGAGATTTGGAGAGGAGGGGTTAGGTGCTTGAGAAGCTAACAACTGATAGATTAAAATTTATCTCCATAAATCTTTTTAAAAGGTTGGTGGGAGTTTGTTAGGCTATAAAGGGAAAGGTCACGGGCTTAAAAACTAGTGGTTAAGGGAAGGGTGAGATAGGTTTCGACAATATGTTTCTAAATAGAGGTTATACCTTGTCACTCTAAACTTCACAATTTCTATTAGTAAATTACAATAGAGTTTATTTCTGGTGTAGTTAGAATTATTATGAGAGAAATTAAAAATGAAGAAATATGTAAAATTGATATAAATGGTTTAATATTCAATCATATAGGCTTGCGTGTTTATCATGTCTAGTCTTCAAGGCTTTTTATCATCATATGTCTCATTAGCCTTATCCCCTACCCCTAACTATGAAGGAGTTCATAGATGGAAGCCAATCAAGATAGAGCTGTAAAATTATTAAATTGAAAAGTGAAATCACAAGGTTATAACATTGCTACGGAAAACTAAAGGGCGTGATATTCACTATAAACTTGAGAGTATAGGAATCAATTAAGTTTTTTTATATAAAAAATAAGAAGACATCACGTTTGTTCTAAAATCATAGGCCTCTCACTCAGGAGTTTTACTTAAATGCTAGAAATCATAACCTTAGATTATTTATTGAATCACTATAGAAATAAACTCTAGATCTAAGTATTAGAGAGTTAAAGAGTTAGTTATGGAGCTAAGGGTATAACACTATGAAATTTTTTTATCACAAGATAGTTAAAAAAAACTAAATTAGACCTAAGGACATATCCTTAAGAATTTTATTAAATTTATAGATTTATGGGCATGATCTTACTTCATTGAATTTCTAGAGAGTCAAAGACTTTACTTTGAATCCAAATACAATATTGTAGGAGCTTTGCTAATAAAAATAAATTGAAATATATATATATATATATATATATATATATATATATCAAGTATTAAGATGTTGTAGAAAGAATTAGAAGTTAGAATCCTTCTTTAAATATAGTAGAAAGAAAATAAGCTATATTAAAGCTTCAAATAGTCACATTTAAGAGAGTGTAATAGTCATCTGTAACATTTTAGATTTTATTTGCAATTTTATACCTCTCGTGAAAGAGGATGCAATGGCATATACATTACGTAACGTTCTATCATCTTCTAATATTGTTATTGACATTGCTATTATCAAAACAAAAGAAAAATTGGTTGCTATAGGGACTAAAAGTATCCAATGAAGATGCTTCTACTTTGTTTATAAAGTTTGTATTCAATATAAAACATCTTATAGATGTTCTATTGATTTTTTTTCATTAGTTAATGTATTTATGAAGAAAGATCTTATGCTTAATAATTTGGGGTTCTTTATTTAAATGATTCAACTAGCTTGAAACTAGAGAGGTATTTCACCACATTCTTTATAATGGAAAAAGAAAGTAAAGGAATGCCTTATTTAGAATTAATAAGCTTCTTTAAAGAAAAGGGCGTCAATATTTTAGAAGTGACTTAGAAGGCATTCCTTAAGTTCAGAATATCTTTCTACATTATTTCTTGTTCTTGTATCCATCGATTTCTTCTTTATTTCTTTCTTGCGCTTTTCGTCATATGTTCCTCTATGTTTAATGTCTTTCAAAGCCTATAAAAAGAGTGTTCTTAGATAAAAAAAATTGATCAATAATTATTAGGAAAAGAGTACTTCTGTTGTTATACTTGCCTACATAATTTTGGAAGATCTTATTTCATTACAGTAATAGTTGTAAAACTTACTAAAATATATTTTTAAAAGAGTTTGAAATCCCAAAATTGTTGTCTAATTACAAATCTAACTAAACTTTATAATTTAATTTACTTGTAATCTCTCGATTTTGTATTCTTTATTGAATTTTTACTTATCTTTACTTCTATCAAGATATGAGATCGATTGAATATTGCAGGTTTATTCCATGGTTTTCTTATTTAGTTTAATAAACAATTAAAAGGGAGTATAATTTGTAAAGGACAAGATTATGTGAGCAAAATTAGTAAAGAAAAATATGAAATTTAAAGTGAATTGAGTGACATTAAAAAAAGAAACATATGAGGGAATGTTATAAGCTTATTACTAATATTATTTTGAATTTTGAAACATGTTTAATTAGAAAAGTTAAAGGGGGAAGGAAGGATGCTATGTTTATGCTACAAACTTTATAACAACATTTTGAATGTATGAATATGATGTTTGGCGAATTAGAGATCGATTAGAGAAGCAATATACAATCATAGCCAATTTACAGAGTGGAGAATTACCATAAATTCCTAATGTGTATCTGCCAAATGGTAAGTGTTCCAAGATGATTTTGTTGATGATGAAGAGGGAGTTGACTTTTGTGCCCAAAATAAGTTATAAAAATACCTAGGCTATCCTACTCGGATGTATACGAAGTAATTGTAGTTGATTATCCATAGTCGCCTCCCACGAAGGTAAAATTCGTTCACTTAAATTAATCTTAAACAAAAAATAATTGTGGATGCAATCGTAAACATTCTATCCCAATTTGGTGAGTTAAGGCTTTAAATAAAATCACAAAATTAAATTGAGAAGTAACTGATTTAATTGGAAGCAAAAACTAATAGATTAATCAATGTGGAAAACTCTTGAGAATTAATTTCACTACTTTAAACTCCTATGCATGTTTAAGGGGAAATGATTGGGTATCGTCTTACTAAAATTAACAGTTGGGTTCTAAGATCAACTTGAATAATAAACTAACTTTCGTATTTGATAAGTTATCATCCGAATTAATTATAGAAATCTAACTACTAATTAACACTTAAGTTAATATATTTCTAGTTCTTAACCTAAGCGTCTATAGTTTCTCGTTTCATATTAAACTTCTTCTCTCGATCCTTCGTTTAATACCAAAATGCTGCAAATTTTGGTCATGCTATTACATCCATTCAGTTCAAAAACTATAGCAAACATAAGACAACAACACAGTCTTAAATCATGCATATTTAACTAAAATAGCTACATTAATCTTCAAGAAAAATAGATCAACCCATCATGGACAAGATTCATTATATTCAAATACTTCAATCCCATCTTTATCAGTATAAGAGAAGTATTTAAGCAATAAACCAAGTAAATAACTAAATGAATTATCGAAAGACAACAAAGTATCAGTCAGTTAAGTTAATAGGTTAGTAAATTCACTAGACAACAGAAAAGTAAACATAGAGAAATAATACAACAAATGAGTAACAGAACATGCAAAAAAAAAAAAGATCAGATGAGGGACTTGATGTGGTCTCCTACACTCTTAAGCTCTCTACATTGGCTCTCGCATTCTGCTCCTACTTAGTTCTTACATAGATGATTGGATGCTTAAGCTGTTTCCACCTCTCTGTTGTTCTTCTTCTCCACCTCACACGACTGGTCTCTACTTTGTCTCTTCCTTTCTCCGCCTTCTTTCTCTTTATCTGTTTCTGTCCCCGAATGAGTTTGTGGTGTTTGGAATGAGGAATGAGAGAATGTTGGAATATATGCGTGAGAATGTCTACCGCCACCCTCCTCTCTTCTTTTTATTTGTAGTCTTACTTTAAGTCTAGGTTTTCGAGCCTTCAACCTACAAATGCCACATAAAAATTAGAAGAGTTAAAAGGAAAAACATGTTATCGAGTTGACTATGTTTGTCATCCCTATGAGGGCACTTGTCACGGTGGTGATAAGTTAAGTCACCATTTTTTTCTTTTTTTCTTTTTCCTTGCAAAATTTACAAAATAATCTAATTAACATTCATGCAATATTCACACCATTTCCACTCAATTTATCTCACATTTGGATCAAAACAAAAGGATTTGTAACCAAAATCAAGATATGAAGGTGATTAAAAGCAATAGAAACTAGACACAACAATGACTTGCATGACAGTCACCATCCACCAAAAAATAATATGGGTAAATTTACACATCATGGTCATTGGTAAGATGGAGTCCATAGAAGGGAGCATAAGAAATATGGAAACCTTATAAACATCAAAATGAAGATTCCTTCATTTTAAGGGAGGAATGACTCTAAGGCCTACTTAGAGTGGGAAAAGAAGATGGAGTTGATATTTTACTACCACCATTAAAACAAAGAGAAAAAGATAAAACTCATTGTTGTTAAGTTTATTGATGATGCTATTATTTGATGGGTTCAACTTGTGATAAATAGGGGAAAGAACCATAAGAAGTCTATTGATAACTGGAAGGATGTGAAGATGATCATGAGGAAGCATTTTATCCCTAATCACTAATATGGGGTTTTGTTCGAGAAATTAAAACACCTTACTCAACGATCAAATAGTGTTCAAGAGTACTACAAGGAGAAAGATTTCCATGGTTTGAGTTAACGTAGAGGAGGATGGGGAAGCCACTGTGGCTAGGTTTCTAAATAGTTTAAATCATTAGATTGATAATATGGTAGAATTTTTTTAACATCATGTGGGGCTAAAAGTTATAGTTCTTATGGCTATTAGTAAGCTTTGATGATTTGTTCTTATATGCATCAATGTTATTAAAAATTTTCCTGCTAAAAATTTATCATTCACTAATTAGGCAAGTGCACCTATCTTTGGTGAGAAATTTAACAAAAAGTAGGAGTTAAATCCATAAAGAAGTGATATGGTTAGAATTCCTGACATGATTAACTAGTCTAAGAATTATATATAGAAAGGTGATTCTTGTAAGGTTTTAATGGTTGAAATATAAAATAAAAATAAAGCTAAACAATAAAAGGGGGAAAATAATAAAAAGATTAATCAAATGGTTATGTTTAGATTAGTAATTGATGTGAAATTTTATGTTTTAAACTATAAGTGCATGGTTTAGCTGTAGCTAGGAGTAGTAAGTACGGGTTAATCCCACGAGGACTACAAATACCATTAATAACCTCTTTTCTATCATCTGATCGAAAAATAAGGTGATGATTTAATTATAATTAAAATTAACTAAAATTTATCACAATAATGAAAGAGAACATAAATAACACTAAGATTAATCAATATCAAATAACTAGTACCTTAGTAATGAATCCCTCTAAGATTTTTTTAAGCATTAATCTTTTATCATACAATTCAATTATTGATCATTGGAACGTAGAAATTACTATCTTATGCTAATATCTTTCTCAATAATATTAACAACTAATCCTTAAGCAAATCATAATCCAAATCATTAAACTTAATAATGTCAATCCCTTATTAACCTCAACATTTCCATCCACACACTAAATCATCGTATCATATAAATAAACTCAATATATAATTAGTCGCAAGTTATCTTAGAACCAACCTTCATAATTCAATATAAATAGCAATCGCATTGAAAATGTATCAGAAAAGAAAAGAAAAAAATTTCACACCTTTCCAAATGCATTCAAAGTGTTTAGGGTAGAAAATATAACAAACTCCTGCTCATTACATAGGAGGATTCTTAACTATAAGCTTGCAATAAAATCATGTCTCCATCACTAATATATGAACAAGAAAAAAAATTAAAAGGTATTTTAATAAGGTGAAATGATACTTTGGTAAAGTATGGTAAGGATAATAGAAAAGGTAATAAAATTGAAGAAAATTCTCATAACAAGAGTGCATAAAACTTGATTCTTAATAACATAGTTCATTCAAACAAAAATTTCATTAATACAATAGTACTTCTTCTCACTCTCCATCAAATATTATAACTTTTCTTGTTTTATATGCTAATAACAAATACTTTTGAACTTTTGAACTTCGTCTATGAAAATTTGAAGAGAATATAAAATTATAACCTTCCAAAGAGATTTATGGGTTTTTAAAAAATAGTGGACTACTTTAAATGATACAATCATGAGGATAATCTTAGAGGTAGAATTGTTGTCTTAATAAATCTTGAGGTATGGCAAATAAAGGGCTAGACCTCTTTAGATCAATAGCTCCATTGTGATTTTATCCTTTAAATCTCCTAAACCTCAACTTTTATATCAATTATCTATGCTGCAAGTTGCAAATTTAATAAAAAGATGCCTACAAAGGGAACTAGAAGCAATAAACATCAACTCTCATAAATCTTGGATCTTTGTGGGATATTATAATCGCATTCTCAAGCTAGATGAAGCATAAGGCAATAACAAAATCCTAAGTACCATATACTAGGAGCTAAGTCATCTTACTAGCTCTCTAGGGCTTACAAATTTGAGATACACTGGCTTACATTTCACTTCGTCAAACAAATAAGTAGGTATGCATTTCATCTAAAAGAAGTTAGATAGATGCCTTGTTAACTCTAAATGGTTCAATTACATCTGTAATAGCTCATCTTCTTTCACAAATTATTTATTCTTTGATTACTCACCAATTATGATGGATCTAGGGGAAATAGTCTTAAAGAGAAAATCTCCTTTCAAAATTTTTAATTCTTTATTCAAACTCCCTAAGATTTCTATTCCTGTTACTAGAGGAATAAGCATTAATATCTTAGGCTCCCATACATATTAGCTAACTCAGAAGTTTAAAGATTTTAAGAGAGAAATGATCAATGTGATGAAGAATGGAACTGATCCGATAAAGATGAATTTAAGATGTGCCTTCAATAAGCTCAATCTTTTCTAGCATAAATTGGCCAATGATTTTCTAAATCCCTTATTTAAGGCCCAAGAAAGCACTGAATTAAGAGAGTAGTTTATTGTTACTGAAATCTATAACTCATACATCAATCAAAAAGCTAGAATTCAATAGATCTTTGATGGGGACAACAATTTTAGATTTTTAATCAAGTGGTGCAAGGTAAAAGAATTACAAATAAGTTAAACTCTCTTAAAGATCCTAAAAGGAAGGAAATCAATACTAAAAAAACTTATGGAACTATGATAGATGCATATTTGAATATATTTATACACCTATATTTGATGTACTTTGCTTGATATTTTGTAATTTCGTTATATATTTGGTACTTAATTTGCTCCATATGTATTTATAGGTTATAATTGCCATCATAGACCAAAAAGGACAGGAATTTAAGTGAAATTGTGATACGTTATCATAATATGCAACATCACCATATTGGAAAGAGCCATTTCCTCATATGTTTTTAGAAGCTCAATCAATTTCCAAGTCAGGTTGCAATATTCGTGGGAGTAATAATTACAATCATGAATGTTAGACACCAACCTATATATGTGAGCAATCAAGCATGAACAACCAACCTAAAGGTGTATTATATAAGAATATGTATAATTTAGAGTGGAGCAAACCTTACGCATATGGGTTGAATGACCATGCTCCAACTAAATATGTATAAAAATAGTAGTAATATGAAAGTATTACAAATAAACTAATAAAATTCCTTGTCAAGCTTGTAGCTAGCTGATTTAAATTTGAGCTAAGATTTTCTTTACTTGGATGTAATGAGTATTATACCTTATACTATCTGAGCTCCCTAATGTCTCAGAGTTAAGAAAAGAGGACTCTTGATTTCATAAGTGAGGATACGTTTTAAAAAGTGAGGAGGTAACTACTGCTTTGAAAGATATGATGACTAAATTTATTCAAGAATCAAACATAAGGCATTGGGAAATAAAGGCTCATATAAAAAATATGGTGAATTGGATCAATTAGCCAATGAAGATAATATTTGACAAGATGTATGGGAGTTTGCCTACTTCTACTAAAATAGATCCTAAAAAATTTGGAATGGTAGGTGAGCCAACTTGAAACTGCATTGACTATAAAAAATTCAGGTAACCTTCTTATTACGACTAAATATAAACTAAAGGAGAAAGTGAAAGCAATATATTTGAGAAGTTGGAAGGAGTTAGTAAAACTAATCCATATGGAAGCCAAAGATCAGGTTAAGATAAGTCAAGAGAAAGGCAACCAAAAGGTAATAGAGAGGAGGAACTACATAAATTCCACCTTTACTATACATACATAAGTTACCATTTCCATAGATATTAAGGAAAAACCCTGCGGAGACCCGATTTCCAAAATTTTTGGAAAAGCTTAAGAAGCTACATTAGAGATTTTCACTTCCAGAAGTGCTTGAACATATGCCCAAGTATGTGAAATTCTTAAAGGAGCTACTTTCTCACAAGTGGAATTGGGATTCAAAGTAGATAGTAGCCTTAATAGCCAGTTGTAGTTCGAAGATCACCAACAACATGTCATCAAAATTAAAAGATTCAGGGAGTTTCATTATTCCTTACATTATTAATGGTGTGGAATTTTCTAAATCCTTGTGTGATCTTAATGCAAGTATTACTCTTATGCCAATATGTACTTTTAGGAAATTAAGGCTAGACAATATAAAGCCGACCTCAAAGATAATTCAGTTAGCATATCAATCGATAAGGAAATCATTTGGGGTTGTGGAAGATATTCTAGTAAAGGTTGCTAAATTTACCATTCCTGTTGACTTTGTAATTCTTGATATTATAGAAGATAGCTAGTGTCCACTCATTCTAGGACGTCCATTTATGAATATTGGGAAAGCACTCATTGATCATAATGATGGGATCTTAATTTTATGTACTAGTGATGAAAAGCTCAAATCCAATATGAATAGGACATTAAAAAGCAAGGATGTATGAAAGTTAATGTGGTGGATGATTATATGGAGAGGTAGCAGAGAGTAATTACTAACCAGAAAAGTGAAGCAGATGATAATGAGATAGGTGTAAAATAAGGGGAGTTAGATGACAATCAAAGGTAAGAACCTTTAGAGAAAACATAGTCACTAACCCCATCTTCTTGTGATAAACCACCAACCATTGAGCTCAAACCACTACCAATGCATTAAAGGTATACATTTCTAGGTAAGGATCAAACACTACCATTAGTTATTTTAAATCATTTAGATGATCAACAAGAAAAGAAAATGTTGAGATTATAAAGATAAGAATGAGAGTGATTGAGTCCAAGTTTATTATATAAATTGGCAACACTTTTATGACTTTTACTACAATTTTTGACTCCTATTTTTAGATTTTGTGCTTAAATTGACCCTTGAGTGTGTGCTTTTATTTTATGTAGTTTGATAGTAAAAATTCCCACTAATCAATATTAATTGTACTAATTAATTTTTTGAGAACAATTGATACTGCAAACTACCATTATTCTTTGTAGGAACCTCAAAGAGAAGGGACTCAAGAATAATATGAAGATGTAAAGTCAGAGAAGGCTGAAGTTGAGTCAATAAGAGAACAAGCGCTACAGGAAAAGTTCGCAGCAGAAAAGTAGATCTGTTGTTGCGGAGAAATACAATGAAATCTAGGCTAAACTTTCGGTAAATTTCGTTGCGACAAAAGCAATGAAGCAAAACCTTTCGGGAAAAGTACGTTGCGGCCATCCTATCTATCACCGTGGCGAACCTTCAAAAAACTGAGCCATATTTGAAAAAATCACCCACTGTGCGACCCAAACCAATCATCCTTCATTTAAAAACCTACCAAATTAGGTTACCAAGCAGATGAATACGGAGGGAGAGAAGCGACGGAAACATTAAGAACATACACATTGTCATCTCTCTCGCTTAACTTGACCATCATCCATCACTCCTTTCCATTTTTCATTACTGCCTTCATCATCTGCTGCTGTTGTCATAGATGCTCTTGGTGGGTTTCTAGTTGTGAGTTCCCTTAAAGTGATGCTTGGCTAAGCACCATTTCCTCTTGAAGATGTAGCAATGGCTTGAGTTCAATGGGCTTCAAAGGGGAGTAGTTTATTCATGTTTAACTACATTG
>JANZLX010000002.1:29951827-29962599 GCA_025531955.1 Erythroxylum orinocense
GAATGAACATCAAATTAATGAATATGCCTTTTCTTTATTTGTTCATAAGGGCTGAACAAAACGCGCTGAAGACGATTATCTTTAGGGCATTACTCTAACAATCTTACAGTACTGTACAAACAACATAAGTCGAGTTATCGCATAAACAAGTCGACTTATTTGTTTCGTAGAGGCATAAGTCGAGTTATATCACATACAAGTCGACTTATCTGTACTGTAAATGCGTAAGTCGAGTTACACAAGTGCACAAGTCGACTTACACTAACATGCACTAATTATTCAATTTAACAATCAAACACATACCAAACTACCAACTAAAACATTATGCAATCTACCACTATCAACATCCCTGAGCTTAAACTTTTGCTTGTCCTCAAGCGAAAACAAAACACTCAAACAAAAACTCCAAAACACAACATACACACGTATTTAATAATGGGACAATGACGTTAAACTTCACGAAATAAATTTAACTATAAATACGATCCCTCTAGTTGGTTTAACTTATTAACTTGTGAAACCTATGTCTAAATACTTCTGACGAATTATACATACTAATCAAGACTAAATGTCACATTCATTCACTCCTATCACTTACACACATACATTGATAATTATTTAGTCAATAAAAAATGCAACTATCCTTAAGCGGTTATTCATAAATATCAGTAGGCTTATTAAACAACACATTATTTCTAGTAATTTTAGTTGACATGAACCTAGCCTTTTGACAAGGAAAACATTTGTGATGAACATCCGCCGGTTACTCAACTAGGCCATGTTTTTATTAAACAATTTGATTGGAATGTCATTATAGTTTTTTTATGCGAAGGCAAACATTTATGATGAATGTCTTCCAGATGCTCAGCTACATCACATTCTCAACTCGTTACTAGCTCTATTCATTAGTTGATTTGTTTCAAAAAAGGGACTGTGGAATAGTTATTTATTTAAGATTTGCACTCTTTTTAATTAATTAATTAATTAATTAATTAATATTATTATTACCTACCTCATTTCTTAAGCTAATCAATCTCATGAAAAGAAACTAACGATGGTACGTATTTGATTGGCCTAAAATTATAAATAAATGTGGTAAATTCCTAGACTGAATGAACTAATATTGTATGCTAATTAGCATGCATAATTAACCGAAACTACCTGGAACATTAATTTCACAAGCTAATAATTCTTTGCAACCTAAAAGACTATGTTCAAAGCTAAATCGATTATATTAAGTCCTAACCATTGACACATTCAAACGAATCACATTATGCAAACCTAAACAAACTAGCATGCAAAATTCACATCCAAATAAAAAACTTACAATGCATACAACTCTCCCCACACTTAAACAATATATTGTCCTCAATATGAGAAGAATTAACAAACAAAACATAAGGTGGGAATGCGAATAACGAAACAAGAAAAACAAGAGAATAATTGACAACAATAGTAAAATAAAAGACAAGGGTTAGAGTATAGATCCCGTCATGGTGAATGAGGTGGTGATGGTGATGGTGATTGTGGTGGAAGTTGAACACCTTAAGCCTCGAAATATCTGTGAATCTGTCCTATATCCTAACTCTAACGTCTTTTTTCTTTAGCCTTCTCTTTCAATACCTTAGTGTTTTCTGAAATGGCTTTGCTAGTGTTTAAGATGGCCTCCATTACCTTCTCCCATCTTGTTTGTTCTTCCTCTTCCGACTCATCATCGATTGATTCCTCCTCCTACTGCGATAGTGCTGAGCTCAAACTGGCCTGTCCCACCCTGGTCTTGACATGAGATTTAACATTAATATCTCAAAGTTTCATATTATAGGACTTCAACATTTCAGCTTTCGTCAAGTGACGAGTGCTAATAAATTCAGGATGATGGCTAGTTAATCCATTGCAATTAACACCACAGTACTCAGCAATGGTCTTGACCAAGTACTTTATACCCAAATTATTGCTTCTCTCTCTTAGAGAAGCAGTAATTGCAAGAAAAATATGGGTGGAGGTGCAAACTTGGAAGCCATGATCCATGCACCACAAAATGAAAAGTTCTTTGGTTAAACACTTGTTAGTTTTTGATTTTTCAAAAATAGTTTAACATATAAATTTGTGCAATAACAAGTGTGCAGATCTTCTAATAACATTATTGTAGGCATTTTTAGCGTCAAAGCTCTCAAGCCTAGTTAATTTCGTCCAATATTGGGTAGCATAAAAGTCAACATGTGGATCGGCTATGGTTGATTTGGGAATCCACCAATTTCACATAAAATGTCTTAATCTAACCCATATGGTTTACCCTGCAACCGAAACCATAGGTTCTTAGGGTTTGTTAGCCCAAATAGGAGGGAGGTGAAGAATTCTACAATTAGTTCCTTGTAAACAGGATAATTGAATCGCATAAAATTTTTCCACTGAATTCTTTTACTTAAAGCCTCAACCTGTTCTCTTAATTTGATTGTTTCTAATATATCAAAATCTAAGTATTTAGGGACTATGACGTTCTTTAAACTAAGGGTGTGATAGTGATTACCTTCCTCCTCTGAGAAGATCGGGAAAGGTACACCATAATTCGTTGGCTTTTAGGTTGAGTTCACTTAACCTTCTGCTTGATGTGCGTTCCCATTAGATTGAGAGTTACGAAAAGTTTGGAGAGAGTTGAAGGTTTGAAAATTGTTAGAGGGAAGAGAGAGGATAGCGAGGTTTTAAGTTTAGAGAGAGAGTGAGAGAACAAAAAGTGAATGAAAAATGAGGTTAGAGGTAAATATATAGGTGAGGAAGGGTTAGGAGGGGTAAAATTGAAACATTTTAAGCTAAAAATTACGAAATCCCATTTTTTTCCCAGCTATAGGCCACAATCGTGGCCTTGCAAAATTCTGCAATGCTCTAATTTTTCGTTGTTTCCTCATTTCACTCTCGAGATCCTTAACTTATTATTTACATCATTACCTCATTTTACTTGCTTTCCATATCATCCTATGTTAAAATTAATCCTCAATTCTTCCAAGATATTTACTAGAAATTAAAACACACATAAATGGAATTCGAAAACTAGCTAACATAAAAGATGAAATAAGAAACAATAAAAACCATTAGTTACCTCTCATGTAGTGCTTCTTTTACCATTAGTAGGTCGACATACATTTTTCACTCATGGTGTTTTAAATGAGTCATTCAATGGTGGTGCGATCATGAATTTCATAAAGTGCAGGTGAACCACCAGACTGCTCTTGCTACCACCTTTCTTCTTCGACCTCTTCCTTCACATTTACGTCTTTGGTTGGGGTTGGGGTTATCCGAATGAGTCTTTACACTTGCACCCTTGCTCAAATTCTTGACAAGATTCATTGCTTTTCATAGCATTGACAGATTTGTGAAGATGGCTATTAACTTTGGACACCTCAAATGATACATTGTCATCCCCACCCCACTCTTAAAGTTAGTTCACCCCCATCAACGTCTATAATCAATCGGGCGATGGCCAAGAATGGTCGTCCAAGAATAATTGGTGTTTCCACGTCTTCTTCGATGTCTGAAATAACAAAATCTGTAGGGAAGGTGAATTTTTTTATCTTAACCTGAATATCTTTAATTAATCCTCTAGGATGATGGACTGATCCATCTGTCGTTTTAACACACATCCTAGTGGGTGTGATCTTGCCTAACTCCAATTTTTGACATAATTTGTAAGGCATTATAATACTAGCCCTTAGATCTACAAATTCCTTATCTATTTTAACACTACCAATGGTGCAAGGGAGGTAAAAGTCTCCAGGATCATCTCTCTTTTGTGGTAGTGTTAGCATTTTCGTGGAGTTCCTTTCGCGTGAGAATTCATTCTCAACCCTCTTTTTAATAGATTCCATAAGAGTGAGTTATGTTTGTAATTGTTCTATCACATCCAGGACTTCCTTCATCTCTGTTCTTTTTGGACTTCCACTGTGCCAAAATGGGTTATGTAATTAGAGGTTGATATTTCCTGATTTCAAGCAGGGTATATTTAATTAGTAGGGAACTTTCATTGGTCTTCTATCTTTGTTTTTCCCCATTGTCTTTAGCTTGAGCGGTTTTCTAGTCAACAACCTTGGTGATCACCATTATTCTTTCCTTTGGATTCGCCTTAGTGTTGCTCGAAAGGGTTCCCATACTTCGGGTCAATAATGCATATGCTAATTGGCTTATTTGGACTTCCAGGTTGCGTATGGAGGAGAAGTGGTTCTTTATGACTTGTTCAAATTTCCTTTTTAACCTCTTATGAGCATCTTCCATGCCTCCAATCTTTTCTAAGATCTTATCCAACTTTGTGTCCATAATCTTGTTTGAAACTCAGTGGTCCTTGAGGTAAGAATTGACCTCCCACATTGTTCAACCAAGAGAAGTTAGGAATTTTCCACCCAAGGTTATACCTGCTCAAATAGGGATTGTTCCCTCCACCTTTACCGAACTATGAAACCATGTAGTTAACTTGCTATGCTCTTAGTCCTTCATCAAGAAACAATCAATAGTGTTGTGTATGTCTTGTCCACAAAGCTCACACCTTCTTTGAATAAATTTTACAGGGGCTGAAGAAAAGGCCTTCATATTGCTTAGTTGTTAAGTCAAGTTGTCAATCTTAGCTTGCATTTATGTTATTTGGTCAACTTCTATAGCTCTCTTCTACTCTCAGAGGGTTATATGTTATCTACTTCACTTATTCATCCACAAATAGCTATTACTGGTCATTTCTTCTAGCAACTCCTCCGCTTCATGAACAATCTTTTGCATAACCGATCTGCCCGATGCTGCATTTACGGTACCTCTCATAGGTGGATTTACTCCATTGTAGAAAATTTGCAAAAGGAATTCTTTTGATAGGTTGTGATGTAGACACCTCCTTTGTAACTCCTTATATCTCTCCCATACCTCGTAAAGTGATTCCCCATCACTTTGTTGAAAGTTTGTGATTTCTTTCATCATCTTTGTCGTCTCAGTGAGGGGCAAATTGTAACATCCTGTTACCCATGTTAAGCGAGAATAGTGACTTATGAGAAATTAGAAAATAATATCATCCTTTGCATATTTTTGCACATACATGAGAATTTTGATTATTACACATAAATATGATTGTACATGCATTTATTGACATTTTTAGGTATAATTGATTTATAAATGTGATTATATTGAGAATTGTGGTTTAAAAGTGTTTAAAACCGAATTGGTGTTGCTACTTGTTGTCTCGAAAATTTTGGTGAATTTTAGAAAATTCTGAAAATTTAGGGTACATTTGGAATAGGATAAACGCCAAGTAGTAGGATAAATTGATGCATGAAAATTTTGATGATTTAGCCTAAAATTGAGTGACATTTGGCATAGTTAAATTGGTGACAAATGGACTTGTAATTAAGTGACAAATGGATCAATCATTGTGTGACAAATGGGCTGATAAGTTGATGACAAATGGCATAGTTAATTAATTGACAAGTGACCTAGTTAGTTGGAGACATTTGGCAGCACCTATGCTTGATAAGTGCTGAACATACCATAAGACATATGGCCATTCCATTAGATGACACCTAACACCTTAGGTGTAAGTTTCAGCAAGAGCAACTCCAGCTATGGTCATTTCTGTTCTTCCTTCCTCTCACACACCACCGAAACACTCTTCCTTACACCTCCTTATGTTTCTTATGTCCAGGTTTGATTGTTTCACCAATAATTTGTGCTTCACCCTCATAAAATTAAGTAGAGAATCAGAACATAATTGCCTTGTCCTAGCTGAAATCTTTCAAGTTTCCACCTTGAATGTGTGATGATTCTGCATGTTTGGAGTACTGATTTAGAGTGACTTTTGAGCTGGGATTTGAACTAAACAAGTAAGTAAATGATTAGTGTTTATAGCATGTTATGATAGAGAATTTATGATGATTGAATTAGGGTAGATTGCATAAGATGTTAATGTGGAAGTGTGCTGGAATATTATGAACTGGAAAACTTTCACTGAACATGTCTCAGTATTCTAATTATAACTTGATCTGTGTATTTATAAATGAGCTAATTCTTGATTTAGATTAAAATACTGACATATGTCTAAAACTTTCTTGAAGAAGTTGAATGTTAATTCTATATCTAAGCATTTCAAAATCCTGCTGGAAGTAGAGTTAGGAGTTTGTTATAATTTAAAAATAGTATGAACTGTTTTGGGTATAACTTTCAATATATCGAATCAAATTATATGATTTTGGTGTTATTAGAAACTGGAAACATAGTGGAATAATTGTCTAGAAGAAAGTGTTATGGAAATATACCATTTTCTTTGTCATAATGATCATACAAAGTTATCCCAAAAAGGGATGTTAGGATGAAAATGCTAAGGTGTACTGAAATTTGATAACTGTAATATTTTTATTGAACATGCTTTGGTATCTTGGCTCTATTTTTATCTATAGATTTTCAAATGAAATGATTCTTAATTTAAATTGAACAGAGACATTTGGCTACAAATGTTAAGAAGAAATTGAATTTTAATTCTGTCATGAAGGGTCATAAAATTTCACTTGAAATTGAGTCTTTGCTTAAGCAGTAGCACTACAGGGGACAGAAATCATGTCATGAGTTTATCAAAGAAATTGAATTGATGTAGGTTGAATCAGAAAATGGTGTCTTCACCATAGTTTTATCTCATTCCCTTAGCTTTCAATTGGTCCTAAGTTTGTAATTTTTAGATATCTGAGCTAAAAGATATGAGTTGTACAATTAAAGGGTATGATCATGTATTGACAAAAAGTTCAAATATACACATTCTGTGATATTGTGAACATAACTCTTAGAATACTGAATCAAATTAGATGATCTTGGAGTCATTAGAAACTTAAGACATGGGTGAACAATTTTTTAGAAGTAAGTGTTGCCAGATTATTTTATTTTCCTGACGATAATGAACATACAAAGTTGACCCGAAAGTATATTGTTAGAAAAATCAGAATTGATCAATTGGGTTATGAAATTAGTTTCACATTGCTTTATTACGACCTAAACCCTAAGTACAAATTATTAATGAGGGTTTTGATATATAAATGATATGGTATAAGAATTCGATATGATACCCAGGATTGTCAATGGACATGCATTGTGCATTTTTGATATACATAAATGTGCATAAAGGCATGCTTATACATTTATGCAAAATGTGATATTTGTAAATGTGTTGTGTATGTTATAGAGGAGCACATCGGACGCCAGTCGAACATTGCTGGACCATCCAAGCAATGGCTTCTTAGACCGTACTATAAGTCAACCTAAATGAATTTCCTAGGATTGATTTGATTTGATTTGTTAAGCTTCTAATTATTGAACTGTTGCAATTTCTTTCTGAATTTCGGACTTAAAGTCCAAGGAGTATATATTTGGGACTGTATTGGAAGTGCTCTGATTTATTTGGTAATTTTGATTGTAATATGCTATGCGAATTCTCAACAAAAGTTGAATTCTGGACTAAGGTCTGATGATTATGAAATTTTGATTGTGCTTTATAAATGATTATGATACATGGTAAATTCGGATTTGATGCATTTCATAAAATGTATGCTCAGATAAAAGCATTGTGATCGGAGTAGTCAGTCTGAAAGCGCTTGCACGTAGAGCTTTGCTTTGTGATATATGATTCTGCATGTAGAGCTATGTTCCGTGATATATGTTTCTAAATATGCCCAATGGGCCAGTATTTGTATAGGTGATAGGAACTCGATCACAACAATAATAACGAATATGGAGTATCATATGCATTTGTATTTGTTTATATATGATCTTATTTGCAAAGATTAAATGATGCGCCACAATAGTGTGAGTATTTGGAATATACATGCTCTGTATGAAAATTGTGAAATATGTGATTTGTGTATGTGAATCTCATGAAATCATCAATGATGGTTTACTCATTGAGTTCTCAAAACTGATAAAAATTACAACGTGGATTTTCAGGTACGAGATAGGAGACTTAGTGCTTATTTTAGATTAGAAGAATGCTTTGGACTAAGTTATGGCCTAGAGGTCTGTCAGCTGACGTCAAAGAGTTATAGCTTTTATTTTTTAGTTTTTGTTAGAACCTATATGAAGTTTTGTAAATATTTGTCTAATGGAATCAGTGTAAACTTTATGAATGAATGCAATGAATGGTTTTAAAATTTGTTGACTTTTAAATGATGTTAGTTGGTGCCATGTATAAGTTGGATTTGTTTTTTCTCTAACATATTATTATCATAGGTTATGTACTTCAATGTTCCTGAATGTTTTGGTATGTACCCTATGGTAGTGGGATGTTGCAAAAATACTTGTCTAGGAATACACATACCAATTGCTCCCACGTTGTGACATTTTAAGGGCTTACAAATGATATCAAGCTTTGGCTTTATCCCTCAACATGAACGGGAAAAGCCTCATTCTAATAGCGTCTTCCAACATCCTATGAGGAAGTTTACAATATGTGTATTGGGATCCTTGTTGATCCGTCCATAAAATTGCATATTCGTTTGCAACATATTCCATAGGGTAAGTTTAATCTCAAAAGAAATGGATTGAACTAGTGATCAGGTTACTCCTTAATTGGCATTTTTGAACCCTGGTCTTATGAGTCCATGAAGGTTCACGGTTGGTTGCGTCATTGACCTCTTATTGAAATTCTTCCGCCATTGGTTCCTCTATTTCTTCTTTTTAACATTTGGCCCATTGAATGGCTCGTTCTAAGCAAGTGATGTCTAGTGCTAAGGTTCTGCGATCTGACTTGTAATTCGAGTAATTCTTATATTCATGCAATTGCACAGACACAAGAGTGGTGAAAAAGTATTAGACTAGAAGAACTAAACTAATTCTACTACTCCCCAGCAACGGTGCCAAAAAATTTGTTGACGGGCAAGTTTTATAATTTATAAGCCCTCAAATTACTGCAAGCTCACAGGTTGTAGGAGTAGTATGTGAGGTGTCAATCCCTTGAGGAATGGTGAACAAATTCAGTTCTAAGTTATCTAAGGCCCTAAGAATTATAAAATGAAAATAAAAAGTAGACAAAATAGTAAACACGTGAAGATAGTTGCCAAAAAATTAAATTGTCAATTAACATGAGTAGAAATTAAATTGAGCTATACCAAATTCACAATGAGAAATCACACAAAAAGAAGTTCCAAATTATGAGAAAGGAGGATTTTTTCTATCATCAATGCTAACTTAATCATTTATATGTTGGACCCCGCTTCCGGAACCCAACTCTATTGCGAAACACAACACCTCAAACGTGGCTATGACCCCGAAAGGCTCTTTCATTGAACCCTTAAAAGACATTATCAATTCATGTTCGTTACTTTTTTTTTTCAAGAATTGCTCATAATCTACTCTATGGTGTACTCATACAACACAGTCACTATGCTTGAACTCAATTCTCCTATTTGCGGACAGAATTTGAAAACCTTCAAATCAAAGTATCAATTTAGCTTCTTCATATAAATCATATCTCTAAGTCTCTCGTTTAATTTAAAATAAGAATCACCTCAAACGGAGTTATACAACTCAGGATATCATCAAAATACCAAATTGGGTTCATTCCTCAAACGTGCTCTCTCAATCGACCCCTCACTTGCTCTAATGCAAACTCTCTCAATTTAACTCCAATTGATACAATTTTTCATGGAGAGGTAGATATGTGTCTTAGGAATCTATTGGTTCAAGAATCACCTCATTTGGAGGTCGGATGAGAGAGTTATGATCAAAAGAATCGGATATGTTCATAACCTCAATCATACAACGACATGTCTTGGCGCGAATGGCATAACTTTTGCTACAAATGTCCAAATGCTTTCGTTCTTATTCCATTGGAAATATAACTTCGAGATCGACAAGTCGTATTAGAGGCCTCAAAGTGAGATTCATACTCTAAACTGGTCAAAAACGTGATTTACTATAGTTGACCCGAGGTTGTCCGTTAAACGGACACGCATGTCCGCTTAACGGACATGGACTGGCCAAACACTCCAAATTCTCCCGAGAAGGTCCGTTAAACGGACACCCATGTCCGTTTAACGGACACAAACTGCCAAAAACATCAAAAACCATCCGAGAAGGTCCGTTAAACGGATAGGGATGTACGTTTAACGGACACACACTGGGCAAAGTGCCCCGAACCTTCTTCCAAGCCTTGCCAATGCTTCCAAACTCCAATTCAACACAATATCAATTCCTAATCTCTTCAAATTCAACCTTTCAAATGCAAATCAACCTCATAACCATATAAATATCAATCCAAATGCATCAAACTTCTCAAAACTCAACTTAAACACTCAAATCATACATAATTCACATCATCCATCAAAACCCTCAACTTCACACTTCCCATTCCCTACCATCACTTGCAAAACCCATAATTCACAATTTCAATATCCAAATTACACATAAGATTCCAACCACCAACAAGCTACTCTAACACAAGCAACAATAGGCAACTCAACAATTAGAGAAATACACCTTCAACACATTCAAACTTTGAAAAATCACATGTTTTTACAAAAGGGAACTTTTCAAGTTCCATTTCATTCCGATCCAACTGAAGTTCACACAAAGCTTTCATACATAACTTCAATACATAATGACATTACATCAAAAACCTTAACATAAGTTACAAAATACAATTTATGATAGATGTTCACTATGTTACTAAAACTATCCAAAAGTCTAACTATCAACTTAGTACAAAACTAAATCTCTCGGAAATTGTCCAAATGTCTTGCAAGGAGTTGCCAGTCTTCTAGATCTGCACC
>JANZLX010000002.1:29974371-29989797 GCA_025531955.1 Erythroxylum orinocense
CCGCAAGTTAGAAACCTGAACCTGAACCATGAACCTGATTTTTCAGGTTCGGTTCGAACCGAACCTAAACTCAGGTTTGGTTAACCTTGTTTACAGGTTCGGTTCATGCGGTTCAGGTCCGGTTCACAGGTTCGCGGGTTTTTTTGAACACCCCTATAATATAGCTAGCCAACTCACTATCATCTAGTAACTTCTTGTAAGCTTTTTGATCCACATCAGAGGCATCGATGGCAGGGGGATCGGGAAGTGGCTCATCTAAGACATATTATAATTTCTAATATTTGAGAACAATTCTCGAATTTTGTATCCAATTAAAGAAGTTTGGTCCCATGAGTTTGATGGAGTCAAGCAGAGAGCGTAAGTTCACACTGGACGAAGACATCGTGGCTATTCAATAACCTAGAAGAATGAGAGAAGGCGTTAGAATGTACATAAATGCATATTGATAAGGACTTTAATCACATGCATTATGGGTCCCATATTTTGCCTAACAAGTCACCTTAGGTCAATCGGTAGGTATCATTTATACCAATTACATTTAGTTACGCAACTATCGACTTGTGCCATCAACTGTTGACTAGCACACTCATTGGGTTATCAACTCTTGATGTGTATACATCCTATATATACTACCCAACTTTGCCTCTATCCACGTTGATCTTGTATTTACCCAACAAATTAACGCTTCCAGTTATGACCAACTCGTTAATCCGAAAATCTAATTTCCATGGTTTGAACATATTCATGTAGAGTAGGGTTGAGTTTGCCCAATAACCCAACCTTAAATTCTGGCCATATCAATGGAAGGCGTAAGGCCTAATATTTTGGTTGAGGGATTTATTCTTAGGTATTATCAATAATTGGATGGTATTATATCTATATATATCACATATATATATTCAGATTATGGACAATGCATCTAATGCATGTAACACACAAAGGAGGTTTAATTTAGGTTATAACTTGACTATGCATCTAAGATTTGCGATTTGATTCAACTCTTGAGCTGAATTAGGTACTAGTGTTAGTCTCGACTAATTCTAATTATGAATATGTTTCAATTAGGAACCCTAAAATTTAATTATTTTGATGTCCAAGTTAAATACTTTAATTATAGTACATATGCCTTTTTCTAGTCACACTAGAAATGCTATACGTTACTTAGATTAATTCCAAAATTTTCAAACATCAATTAGTCATCTAAAACATCCATAGGTCATCTCAAATTTATCAAGACAATTTCGACATAAGCCAAAAATATCTTGACGGCCAAAATTATCAAGATAAATGAGTTAACCTATTAGACACTAAAGAGACCGATTCAATGTCCGGAAAGTTTTAGAACCCTAATTTCAAGCACATGCACTTAGCATACTACTAGCATCAAAATAATAAATTTCTTATCTCACAAAAATTATTTCAATGTCTAACAACAAAAACACATACACATAAGTCATCAAACAATCAACCTAGGCCCTATCAAATTCCAAAAAGCTTACCAGTGTTGGTTTTGACTTGATCTACTAATTGAATCAAGTTCAATTAATTCTAGAAAAATATAAGCATTCTAAATATGTCTAATAAAACAGGTTCTAGAATCTAATTCCTAGGAATTCCTTTTAAACTAAGTGGAATTAGCCAACACATCATATTTCTACTAACACTTGTCATACACCACCAACATGGATTTAAAATTGAGAATACACAATCAATCACTTCAAAAATAGGTGTCATACATCTTATGCATCACACACATGGAAAGGTGGAGGAAGTGTCGGAATCAAATTTCCAACCCCACGACATCCACAGAAGATCCAGAATCCATGTGCATGTATAAACAGTTTATAAGAGCATGAAATTATAGCATATGTACCTTACAAGTACTCCTCCTTACTTGAATCTTCTCCTTGTTTGGGTTGTAGCAAACACCAAACACCTTCCTTGGCTTCTAGAGAGCACACAAAGATGAAGAAAAATTAGTGTGTAAGGATGGTTAGAGCACCAAATAAGATGAGTTCAAGTAGATGCTCTAGTGAGAGTTAGATTAAGACCAAGTTACATACATTTAATCTCATGCAACAATTGCTTAACATTGCATGAATAAATCTCAAGATCACTCCTCTCAACTTCCAGAACTCTTCTGGACCTTAGCCTCTCTATTAAGTGTGTTTTTGGGTAAAAATTCGTGTGTACATAAGTAAACAACTCACTTATGTACCACTTGTCATTACGTCGGTCACAATCGTGGCCTGCTTAATTGACAACCATGCACACTTTGTTTTTCATTTTATCTTTTATGCATGTGACTTTTAGGTTCCCAGTTATTTTGATCACTTGAATTAAGATGCCAATTTATCGGAATGTAAGTGGATTAATACTCAAACTCTTCGATAGTTAATTATTCGACTTATGAACCTTTCCATAGTCAATTTCCTTGCAATTCGTCCCTTCACCATCCTATACCCCACTTGGTTCGGAGTGTGGGCTATGTGTCAACTCCCACTAGATTAGCCATATCAAATCTAGTCCAAGTGACGTTAGTTCTTGTCCTGGGGATCTCATTACTCTATGTGTCATTAAAGACTCTCTTTATGACATATAATTGCTCTGGTCAAAGACTCTCGAGTAATGACCCTGATAAGAGGATGTGGGTGTCATCTCCTTCTATTAGGAGTGGTGAATCCTTTATTTGCTACTCAATTACCTTCGAATACCAATAGCTATACCCAATCACCACCCTATGAGCGACCTCATGTTAAGGCAACAAGGAATGACGTCAAAGCATACGATCAGTATCCAAGATATCCTTGAGTACCTCAAGTCTAAGGATATTTGCACCATTGTTATGATGAGATTAATCACTAACATTTGATAGATCATCAATATGATAATCTCATAGCGGGTCATCCGATGTACTTACTACTCTTAGTAAGCATCCACATGTTAACTCTAAACATCTCATGGTTACATTTTATGAGATCCACTGCTTGATTAAATTAAGGAGTACAATATGTGTTAGTTTATTTGGATTAACAATGTCCTGTCTCATTAATCTTAAGACTAGGGATAATTTAGATACTAACATAATTGCACATGATAGGAATCTCATTGTCATGATCTCATCATGATTTCCTTCATGATATGTTTTGTATCGTGAACTTCATTAATTCAATTTAAGAACGACATCAATTCATAAATAAATGAACATCAAATTAATGAAAATTGCCTTTCCTTTTATTAATCAAAATAAAGTTTGTACAAAAGTGCTAAAAGTGATTGCCTTTAGAGGATTACTTTAACAACTTGAACAATACACTGTCCTTAGTCTGGAAAACAACATATAACTAAAAACAATCACAAATAACTAATGTAGCAAAAAAAAAGGGTAAGAGAACTTTTGAGATTGTGATGATGATGGTGTTGGAAATGGAACTTGGATGCTTTGCATTGTAAAAGTACTTCAATAATTTCTTTGTTGTCCACTTAATCCATTCTTCCCTTTAACTTCTTATAATTTAATCGGGTTCCTAATAAAGTCATGCTTACATAGTAGATAGCATGCAACCTTTTGTCTTTTTCCTCCTCTACTTATCACACAACTTATTACTTTATCATTAGCATCCCATATAACCTTGAATGGTAAAGACTAATCCAGTGAAGTTAATATTGGTGTTGAAATGAGTTCCTTCTTTAACTTATTAAACGCAATTAAACATTTATCAACAAAATAAAATATACATATTTAAGAAATAAATCAGTAAGAAGTCTAGAAATAAGATAGAAGTCCTTAAAAAATCGATGGTGGAATCCTGCATGTCCCAAAAATTCATGCATGCCTTTGACATTGTTTGGTGGTGGAAGCTTCTCAATGACCTATGTTTTGGCTCTATCCACTTCTATAACTCTTTTTTTTTTTGAAAAATTGTGAATTAGTTAACCCAACTTATATAAACACAAAAGCAATCATTATTTCCACATTGTGATATGGTTGGAATCTATTTGAATTTTTTCCCCAAATGTGACAATGTGTAACTTAATTGCATTAAGTAGCTCTCTAAATAGCTTTAGATATTGCCTCTCATTACCCTTAAATATTCTCATATTTCTTTCATCTCATAAAGCTTATACTATATATGATTAAATAATAAAGAAGCACCATTCTTGGCTTTGTAATGCATGCATAATTTCGAGCACCAAATTATAATCCAATCCCATTCCTCTAGTGGGTTTTCCGGCAAGCATCTCCTTATGGTGCCTTTCCAAAATGATTGAGTAAACTAAGATTTAAGGAATAAGTAAGTTATACTTTCTTGCTCCTATCTGCATAATGCACATCTATTTAGTATTACCATATATTTTTCGACAATCTATTCTTGATAGCTCTCCACAAGGTTACTGAAGTTCTAAGAAGCATAGACTTTCCACAAACTAGATTGTACTATGATTCCCTACTCTTGGAAAATCCTTCTACAAGATATAATAGTGAATTTATCATTTTTAAATAGTGTTTAAAAGTTGAGATCCACTTTGTTTTCTTTAAGCTCAGTATCGTTGATTTGATTATGTAAGTTAAGAGTCCTTAATTCTTAAGAAAATTTCTTATATATGTGCAAGAGTATTAGAAATTGATTGGTCTTCCTTGATAATGTCTCTAATTGAATTAAGCTTATCAATATCTTCACATAATCCAGTAACTAACCAAATATCGTAGCAAAAGAATGTATTGACACTATTTCCTGACACTTTGGTGGCATGTGGCTTGACTATACTTCTTATTTTGAAGATTGTTTTGGTTGTAGTAGATGCATTTCCATGTATGGTAATCTTCCATAAGCTCCTCCCTTTAAGGTTGTACTAATTTATCCATTTAACTCATTAAGATTTGTTATACTCAATGATCATCCACAACCTATTAGTAAGTATGACCAGATACATACTTTAAGAGGAACCACATTCACGCCACCATTTATCTTCAAGGCACATACATAAGCCCTTTTAATAGAAGTGGATTGTCTTCCTATCTTATTCCAAGACCATAGAAACTTTTTGAGATTACTGTCAATTGTTTTGATGACTTTCCTAGGAAGAGTCATATAAGCTGGTCAATGTTAACTAATAACACTGAGAATAGGGGAAATTAGTTGAGCCCTACCAGTCAAGGACAAATCTTTCATAATGCAACCTGGAATTGTCACCAAAATCTTATAAATAAGAGTTTTGTAATCTCCATAATTAAACTTAGAAGAGAAAATTGGGATTTTAAGATATGTGATTGGCAATTTATTCCTATTGTAACCTGTAACAGATAATATCATTGCTTCTTGTTCTGTTTCTTTATTGGATATATAGATGGTCTTTTGTTTAAGTTCACCTCAAGTCTAAACGTCCTAGAAAACATCCTGATTACAGTCATTAAAGCATATACAGAAACTTTGTCAATTATGGATAATAGTAATAGGTCATTAGCAAATACCAAATTTGTTATGTCTAGCCTTTTGCATTTAGAGTGAAATTTGAACTACTTAGTTCTCTCCACTACTCTCTTAAGTGTTCCACCAAACAAGAGAAAATAGGTAAAAAAAGACATGATCTCATTGCCTAATGCCTTTGCTACTTTTGAAATTTCTTGAAGCCTCTCCATTTATAATTACACTAAAAGATGGTGTTACAAAGCACTAATATATCCACTCTTATAAACTTTTAGGAAAGGCCATTGCCTTTATTATGTTCACCAGAAATTCCTAATCAACATTCTCATAGGCCTTTCTTAAGTCAATCTTTAAAGTACAATCCTTATGCCTTTTCCTTCTATGATAACTTCTCATTAATTCTTGCATTAATATGATGCTATCACCTATTGACAAACTAGGAATATAGGCTTCTTGTGTTTCATCAATATGATTGATTAATACCCTCTTCAGTCTATTAGCAATCATCTTAGAAATGTTTTTATAAAATTGATTTGGATCAAGCTATTCATTTATAATCACCGAAGAAATTTCCATTCCTTTAGGTATCAAGGTGATAAAGTTTCTATTGATTTACCCAAGTAATTTTGTACAAGCAATGAACTCTAAGACAACATCATAAACCATGTTCTAGTCAAAGGCTAAGTTTTGATGAAGAAAAGAATATTGAAGCCATCTTGGACCTAGGGCTTTATGTTGATTGATTAACTTTACATTATCATCAATCTCCTTACTAGTGATAGGCCTAGATCAACTTCCTCAAGGGATATAGTCTCCAATATGATTTCTTTAAGCATAGCTTATAAAGTAAGCATTTACTGGTTCATTCATAATTGTTAAAAAATAATTAGCAGCCTCATTAAGCAGTGTTCTTTGGTCATATATGATTTGACCGCCTTTAATCATACTAACAATTATGTTGATGTTCTTGCTTGTTAACACAGTTCTATGAAAGAAAGTTTAAGTTTATATGCCCTTATTTAAGCCACTAGACTCTAGATCTCTACTTCATTATAGAATAATCATAAAACAATGCTCTTGAGAGATTATGCATTACAATCTTTTCATTATATTAGAGGTCACAGGAACTAGGATTTTTATACAAACATCTTGAATAGACCTTAAAGTTGCTTTAGTAGTTTTTAACAGGTGATGAGTGTTACCAATATTCTCTTTATACATCTGCATTAGAGAAGTTATAATAAGTCTCATTCTTGTTGAATATATAAACTGCTTGCAGCCCTAAATTTAAATAATAATAGCCTTCCAAATGATTTCATCAAACCCTTCTAAGGAGATTAGATAATTATAAAATCTTAAAGATGTATTGACATTTATAGATTGAGTTTGAGTGATGTAGAGGGAGTGATCTGATAGACCAGTCACAATGAACACCGAGTTTAAGTTTGGAAACTATTGTAGCCACTCCAAATTATCCATACTCCTATCCAATGTTTTCCTAATGAAATTATACCATGTTGATTATTATTCCATGTAAAAAAAACTTCCACTATATGGAATGTCAAATATTGAATATCTGTAATGCACTGCTTAAACTCTAAGCAAGGCTGTTTGGAAGCACATAGACCTTTAACTTCTTCATAATTCAAAATGGTGTTAAAGTCCCCAGTCAAGAGCTAAGGTTTTTTATTGTCATTTGCCACCTTTATGAGTTGATTCCAAAGTTGATTTTTATGGAAAGGATTGTTATGTGTATATATGAATGAAGTTCGATTTCTATAGAAGTAGATATCTAATTATCCTTTTTTGGTACAGTTTCATTCACCATTTTAGTCTCTTTTATGCAGACAGGTGTGGTGTAAGTGTTTCCTTCCTACACACACTTTTCCATTATTATATGCTCTACTTCTTAGCTAAGATTGCCAATTTCCACATTGGGATGACATGGATTACTAGACTTAGTGTTGTTCAAGTGAGTTGGAATGAGATCACCAAGCCTAATAATGAAGGAGGACAAGGTATTACTCTAATTGGGTTATCTGACAAACTTCTAATAGCTAAAAGGTTGTAGAGCATTATAAAAAACAAAAACACCCTCTGGATTAGATAGTTTCATTTATATTTCTTAAGAGGCAGGAGTATATATGAGATCCAATTGAAAATTGACTCCTTACACTTCATTCATCAATTGCTATATCTTAGGGACAATCTAACTAGATCAATTCACTATAAGATTGGGAATGGTCATAGAGCTTCCCTACTTTATGATAAATAGAGTAATGTAGGCCCCTTCCCCTTTATTCAGTTCGCTTTTAGATTTTATATTTCAAATCTTGAGCCTACTAAGGTTAAGGAATAGGTTGCTGGCAACCAATGAGTTAACTACCTACTGAATTATTCCAAGTGATACCAAGCTGCAACTTGAGTGAGGACATAACTAATACTTACATATAGCTACCTAACTTTGGTAGACTACACTTTAACTCTTTGTGCAAAAATTTGTTGAGCGACATAAAGACTAAGGTTAACTAGTCTAAATTGATATGGAACCATAAGATTAACCCAAAAGCTTCATTCTTAAGATGGTTAGCATACAAATAGTAATTAAACGTAAAAGACAAGCTCGATCATCTAAATCTACCTAATAAATTCAATTAGATGACCAGAAATAAATAAATTAATGAAGAGAATAACAATGCCTGATAAGAATCACTAACCAATAGGTGAATCTCGAAATTTTATGGAGGAGAACTTAAAGAAAGACGTTTAGTGACAGGGCATCTCCTTTTCTGTCTTTTCTCTGCCTCAGTGGCATTAACTAATGAATTTATAGAGATCTTGAGTCTTAGACATGGAACCTCTTCGAGAGAGGCTCCTTTTTATTCAAGATGGTATCACTTTCCCAATATTGCTCACTAAGTCAGCCTGCAATCTACTTAAATAGAAAGAATTTCTCCGAGAAAGCCATTTGATCTGGAGGTGTAAGGAGATATGTTACTAAAAAGGGGTGGCATAATTTTATATTATATAATATAGTTAGGCCTTTTCATTTTTGGTTTGAAATGGAAAAGGTGTAGGATGGTTGTTCTTCAATTTCTGCAGAGGAAGGTGGTCTACTCGTTCTAGCAAAGCTTTACAAAATCCCACTGTAATCAGTCCATTTTGATCAATAGAATTGAATAGCCTTAGGGCTTAAAGTACTATTACAAATCTCCCTTTATGGAATAGGCTATGGAATAAAAGGAGGGAGGAAGGCTAGATTGACCCTAGCCATAACGATGAAATAGGCGAATGGATATCTAAGCATATCGCTTAATAAGAAAAGTCTCTTTCCAATTTTAATTCTTGACTTAATCTCTTAGTTGGGAGGTATGGTCCTATTAAAAGCCTATGGAAAAAATCCCAATTAGTGTTATCCTTCGAAGCAAAGAAAAAGGAAAAAGAATGACAATCCTTAGCCGATTCTCCTTTGTTTCCTTCTATCTTCTCCCCCATAATAAACAACAAGGGTAATTCTTTCAATCAACAATTTCGGTACATCAATAACCAAGTAGAATAAGATTTTTTTTAAATTGTATTCTCAAGGATAAAGAAAATGATTCTTTCTTTAGGAATCGTAAATAAAGTAATGATGAGAATAAATAGCACCTCTCAAAATTAAAGAAAAACACGAGAATGAAGAGGAAACAACGCCACCTAGTATAATAGTTGGATTGCTGATATGAGTGGGTTCTTTCCACATGTGTCGAGTCTGTATGCTCCTATGCATAGCCTTGTAGTTTCCCCTATGAGTATCATCAATCCCTAACCCCCAATTACTAAACCTCAATTCTTATTTGCCCTAATGCTCGATCCCTTAGATTAAACCAAATCCCTAATTTCTACTTTATGATTCAATTAAACCAATAGCGCCTCCTGCTGATCTTTATAGGATGGATTTGATATATAGTAACAAATCCAAATTCAATATATAAGACTTTGTCATAACTATATTTTAGTTTTGTATTTATCACAACCATATTTTAGTTTTGTTGTCTTTTCTTATTTGTATCAAAAAATTATTTTTTTACTTCTTCATATTATTAAACGCAATAGTTTAAAAACTATTGTGTTATATTAATTTTTAGCAACACCTTTTTAAACTGTTACAAATATGTTATTGCCTGAAGCTCTTTTTGGCGTGTAGCATCAAATCCATTGCCTTAGAGATATTCTTACCAAACATCAATCAAGTGATCAATTGAAGGAAAGTGTTGTCCAAATGCTAGTTGGACATGACAAGCTTCAACTGGTTGTCCTCGGTAAGAAATACAGTTCTTATGGTGGCGATTGATATGAATTCAAGAAATAATAGATTAAGTGAGTACAAAAACTGATAAGCAGACCTTGATTATTTTCCAATATCTTAGTCTCTACGTATTCAAATTGAAAAGAAAGGAAGGATCAAAATTAGTGCTTTCATGAATAATGGACAAGGAATGTTGGCATATAGGCTATAATGATACCTATAGATATGCCCCCTCTTTTGTTATCCATAAACGTTAAAATCATCATTCCATTTTGATTATGTTTATATCTGTCTCAATTATTATTATTTTTCTATGTCTTTGCAGCGAGAGTTAATAATTTGATGTTTAAAAAAATTAAAAAAGAATTTGAACATTATTGAAACAAGGAAAGGATTGGTGAAACAAAAGTGATTTAAAGTAGTCATTAGAACTTTGAGCCTACCTCATTAGCTATCTTCTTCCTATTATAGAGTGAAATATTTTTTTATTTGTCTTTTTAATTTTTTTAATTTTAGGTTCTAGTTAACTAAGGGTCTGTTTGGTTGGATGCTAATTAATGGAATGAAATAGAACAGAACGGAACGGTTTATAATAAAATGGAATGTAATATAGTGAAAAGTTTTTGGGGAGGGATGAAATGGTTCATAATGTAATATAGTGAAATGTTGTTTGGAAGATGGATATAATGAAATGTAATGTATAATAAATGATTATTATACCCTTGATATTAAAATGACTATTTTTTTGGTAAATCAGAAAACTTTATACGAAAAAGAATAGGTTATATACACAGGTAGAGATATATTAAAATGATTGTTGCAGGAGGTTTAACGCTATGATTTTAAAATAAAAATCATATTCAATTATAAAGTCATGGTTCAAGTCAAAACCGTGACAAATAATCATATATATATTTTTCTATTTTAAAATAATAAAATTTTTAATATTTATTATAAATTATAAATTATTATTATCAATTATTTAATAAATTTTATTTTATTAAATTTTATTTTGTTCTATTATATATGATTTATATTTAAAAATAATTTATTTATATTTTTATTTATATAGAAATATATACAAACAATTAAAGAATAATGTTATATATTTTCTATTTTTCTTAATAAAAATTTTATTATTAATTATATACAATTTATTATTAGTAATATTAAATATTATTAGGGTAAGGAGAAATAATATAAAATATTATTAATTGTATACAATTTTTGTGGACTGTAATAAATGAGTTTGGAGAAAACGGGTTAGGGTTAGCAAAAATAATTGGTATTAAAAAAATTATTGAGTGTATATTAGGCACTATGTAGTTATTATTTTACGTTCTATCCTAAACCCTCAAATCGGAGGCTTTTTATTTTCACTCTTTAGGATGAAATAGAACGTAACATGAAACCCTCCACTTCTATCCTATTCCGTTCCGTTTCATTCCATTATGAAATCCTCAATTAAATGATAAAAGTATGTTACGTTCCATCCTGTTTCATTATCAACCCCTCAACGAAACAGAGCCTAAGGTCATCTTATATTAAGAATGAATGAATTAGGAAAAACTCACTAGGGATTCGATTAAGATAATCCCAATCTCAAGTAGTAATTATTAAAATTAAATTAGATTTGGGCCTTTGATATGATTATTCTTGTTATATTGATCCAAGCCTTAAAATCAACTGAAAAGAAAATTTTATTTCTTATTCTTGCTCGATTGTTAAATTTTCTATATTGATATCTAACGGTGTGATCCAATAAAAAGAGCATGTGGAGAAAAGAAAGAATAATTTAATCAAAATGGACTAAGACTGACATTCATAACTAATAAAATATGAAGAACTAGAAGAAACCCTAAAAACATCAAAAACAAAATCCACCCTTTTGTTCAAAAATGCCAATCTAAATTTCAATGTAAGTCAATGAAAAACTTAAGATCCTTTCAAATCATTAAATTGTGAAAATTGCTTATTTTTAAATTAAATTTCTATTCATTTTACGGTTTAAGACTAAATTTAGGTCATCTATTTTCATTTTAAGCCTTAAGACTTATTCTTAGATTGTGTTCTTTTCAAATCGTTAAGACTAATTTAAGACTTTTTTTCTTCATTTCAAATCCCAAAACTCATTCAAAACATTTCATTTTTTAAGCCCTAAGACTTGTTTTAGGTATTTTATTTTCTTTGTAAGTCTTAATACTCATTCTAAGTATTTTATCTTTGTTTTAAGCCTTGACACTCACCTTTAAACATTTTCTCCATTTCCTGCCCTAAGATCTATTTTAGACATTTGTTTCATTTTTTAATTCGTAAGTGAAATCATAGACTCCTAGACATTTAACAATATGTTATCTTCTTTAACATATTTCTTAAATTCACCCTCATAATTTTTTTAATTTAAGCTCTCCGAATTTAAAACATTTTTTAGATATTTAGACAATTATTTAGATAGGAAGGTTGTGGTTGCTAGCACCTTCCTTATTTTGTAATTGTTAGAAGAATTGCAATAATAATAACGAGCATAATCATACTCAAAGCATCGAAAATAAAGAATAAACGGCACAAAGATTTAACGAGGTTCGGCCAATGATGCCTACGTTCTTGAGCAAGAGCAGAGAGAATTTCACTATGAAGAAAACAATACAATGGAATCTAATACATCGAGGTTTTATTGTGTACCAAACCAAACCAAACCTGGCGACCTAAGCCCTTTGCTTCCAATACAGGTTTTCGTTTTTCTCCAATTTGGGTAGCGCCGCAAGCTTATCGGGTCAGATCACCATTTAGATCCACCAAATTTCAAGACAAAATAACAACAAATATTCCCTTTAGCTTGAATTCTCTTCTTCAACAAGAAAATCATCACTCTGTCTTGTACACAGCCCTCGCAAGTGCACTACTCAGTATTGCACACACCAATCAAGTCCAGGCAATGCCTAAACTTGTTAACTGACTGCTTTGGTCATCATATCAGTTGATTATCATGTGTAGAAACTTTTTTCACATCAACCACACCTTGTGATACAATTTCCTGAATGAAATGATGCCTGACATCAATATGCTTTGTACGCTCATGGTACATCTGGCTCTTGGTAAAGTGAATGGCAATCTGGCTATCACAAAACACTAAAGTCTTATCCTGAACCAAACCAAGATCACTTACTAGACCCTGTAACCGAACAACTTCCTTCACTGCTTCTGTAACAACCATATATTCAGCTTTTGTGGTAGACAGTGCGACAATAGCTTGCAAAGTCTCCTTCCAGCTAATGGCATTTCCAGAAAGAGTAAAAACATAACCTGTTAGCGATCTCTTCTTATTTAAGTCCCCTGTATAGTCTGAATCAACATAACCAACAATTGAACCATACAACTTGGCCTTGTCAAAATTCAAAACAATATCTGCAATATCCTTAGATATCTTAGAATCCATTTCATAGCTTGCCAATGCTCCTTTCTAGGAAACGCCATGTATCTACTCATAACACTGACCGCATGTGAAATATCAGGATGAGTGCAAACCATAGCATACATAATACTACCCACAACACTTGAATATGGAACACTCGACATCTGCTCCATCTCTTTATCTATCTTTGGCAACAAGTCTGCAGACAATGTGAAATGGGAAGCAAGCGGGACAGATACAAGTTTAGCACCTGTCATATGAAACCTCTAAAGTACTTTCTTAACATAGGACCGTTGAGATAACATAAGTTTTCCAACACTTCTATCCCGTGTTATTTCCATCCCGAAAATCTTCTTTGTTGTACCCAAATCCTTCATCTCAAACTCCCCATCTAGCTGCTTCTTTAGCAAAACAATATGTGACATGCTTTTAGCAGCAATAAGCATGTTATCCACTTACAACACCAAATACATAAAAGAATCATTTGCAAGCTTCTTATGAGACACACAACTATCATATGCATTCCTTGTAAAGCCATTATGAATCATATTATGCATTTCTTTGCCCTCGGCTCAAGCTTACCATCTCTCATATGAACATATACAGGACAACCAAATACTCTCAAATTAGAGTAATCAGTAGGTGAATCAGACCATACCTCAAAAGGAGTTTTGAACTTAATAGCTGTAGATGGAGATCTGTTGACCAAATAGCAAGCTGTATTGAATGCTTCTGTAACATCCCGTCCCCAAATGAAGGGTGAGGACCTGAAATATCGTACAAGTGTGCTCAAAGAGAAATAAAGGAACTGTATTGGTTTTTGCTTATGCATCTTATTAACATACATGTATATACAAACATAAAGTGGTACATGCATTCATTGACAGTTGCCAGGTATAAAAGATAGGAAATGTGAATTTCTGAAAATAATGGGTAGAAGGAGTTGAAAGAGTGAAAGTAGTATGATTATATGATTAGTATTAAGGAAAGAATGGGAAATAAGATTAGTGATAATTTGAAAACGTTGACTGAGTATGCCTCAATCTGTTAGCCATAACGTTTTCTCTAGTTGTCTAAACGAAAGAATTCTTGATTTGGATTAAACTAGAAGCGTATGGCTACATGTCTGATGGAGACATCGAATTCAATTATGTCTTTAAGAGTCTTAATAGTTGTCATGACATGAAGTTAAGAATGTGGTACAGTATGGGGAGAAAGAAAATAAGACGGAAGAATATGTGAAGGGAAAGAAAAAAGCAGACGATAGGAAGTCGTCAACGAAAAGCAGACGGAAGGATCATCTTAGTTACTGTCCAAAAGCAGACGATGAGAAAAAGCAGACGATAGGAAGTCGTCAACGAAAAGCAGACTGAAGGATCGTCTCAGCCACTGTTTAAAAGCAGACGATAGGAGGTCGTTAATAAAAAGCAGACGTTGCAAAAGTGAGACGATATAGAAGTTAGAAAATAAAATTGGCTCTTAACGTCTTCATGGGAGTTGTAGCTCTTGAAGTCGTCTTTCAATCCATCCAAAGAATATCCCAGTCAGAAACTTCTACAGAAAGTTATGGCTGTTTCCCGAAACGGGTTCAGTCTGATGGTGCTCCTTTTGACCCTAACTTCTTTCCGAGGCCTCCAAAATGACTTGCGTCTTGAACCATTGGGTTCGTAAGACTCTTTTCTACATCACCACCCAAAATCGAAGCTATAGGAAAAAGAATGGAGAAAGATTGAGTGAAAGGATATGCGACGGGTAAAGTGAGTGAGTTATACACGATATGTACTGGGGTTATTTTTCCACCAAATGTAATTGGGTATTTTGATGATTCCTGGAGCTCTACTAATCGAAATGAGATGATTTCTGATTTGAAGTAACTTAGTGCTTAGAGCTATGAAGTACCTGAAGGAAGTGAATTGTGAATCAAGTCCTACTTTCAAGTTTTGGATGGAAATGGTATATAGTGTACTGTTTTGGAATGGAGCAGTCTAAAAATGTGTGAAGTATACCTTGTGAATCACTGAACCAAATTGAATGGTTTCGGAGGCATAAGAAACTTAAGGAAATGGAGGATATTTTCTAGAAGAAAGTGATGTGTCAGAATGTTCAAGGATATATTTGGCAAGACACGTAAGTGTAAAAGAACATAAGCTTATAAGGAAGGATAAGATGGACTTTTTGGGCTCATTAAGGGCATAGTTGGAAAAAGAAGTATTGTATTGCTTATAAATAAAGGGGATAATGTGAATGAGAAGATTCTAGAGAAGCAAATGAGTGGATGAGAAAAGAGATAAGAGAGA
>JANZLX010000002.1:30051606-30068671 GCA_025531955.1 Erythroxylum orinocense
TTTTCATAATTTTTGAAAACCGGAAGAAACCAAAATCAAAAACAAAAACTAAAAACTCAAACAAACAAGATTTTTTATCGAATTTGAAAACAAAAACAGAAAACCAAAAATAAAAACATAAACAAACACCCCCTAAGATTACTGAACAGTGCAATCTATTGTTCTATTTTTTAATCATTTTTTAATATTTTTCTAAACTATCCTTTCCTAAACAATTATCATGTAAATAATTTTGTTTGTGTTTCCTCATGCAGCTTTTTTTTTTTTTTGCTAACAAATTCTAGATATATTCACTACAACAAAGGACACTTGGACCGCCAAATAAATTCGATGCTTGATAATTATTAGCCATAATTTATATTAATTACAAAAAAGTCAAAAAAATTCCAATAGTAGAAAGCTACAGGTGGCGATTTTCAAAAATAATTTAAGAACGAGAGGATTAATTAGAATCGCATAGTAAAATGAAAATTTGAGAACAAAAATATTTTTTTTTCTTTGGTTTTGTTAGACCACGAAGTATTTTAAAAGAGTTCCAACTGTAAAAAGGTGTGGCATCGAGTCAGCTCATAAAGGATACAGAAAACATCTTTGAATTGGAACATTTTGTAGTTATGTCAAATCTCAGCGGATGAGCCTTATGAGTGGATCTAATCTTTGTGTTCCGAATTTTTGTACACTGTAAGAGGTTGTTCTTATCACATTGCAAATGAGCCAATTATGATTGTACTACTATAGAATCCAGTGAACATAAATTTTTTTTCAAAGGAGACGTTAATAAGACTAGGAAAAGGATCGACGTAGAGTAATGCCATTGCTTGTCCTTTCTTTTGTGTATTTTTTTCATGTAGGAAAAAGGACAACGGGCCCAGCATCATATTGCTTCTTACGTAGGGTCATTGTCACTTTTGAGAGGGACAAATAGGCCTCACAACACTCGAGTTTTTACAATCTTATCAGTTCCTGTGTTTGCAATCGAACTGGAGACATACAAAGAGATCATTTGAAAGTCCAAAAAATACATTTTCCTTTGATTAACATGTGCAAGTCTTCATTTTTTTTTCTTATTAAATTAAATGTGCATGTCTTAATTTACCGATTTATCAATCAAACGAAATTCATTGCAATTGTGGAACGACAGAGAATAAGACGGAAAGAAAACAGTTAAAAAGGAAATGATAGCTATATCGTGTATGACAGTATGAGCCGTTATAAAAGGGCGATTTGACCGTTCTAGATTCGCTGAAGACTGAAGTTCCTAAAATGCCCCTAAACACGTGTCACGCGCAAAACGCAATCGGCGAGAATGGCGGAACGAAAGGGGAAAGTACTTATGTAATAAAAATTCTGAGATTTAATGATGTATTTTTAGGGAAAAGATTCTTATTTTTCAAATATCAAAAATTTAAAATAGCATTATTTTTATTAAATATCTCCAAAAAATATTTTTTTTAAGAAAACGATTTCAAATATGCTTAAAAATAAAAGCACATTCTTTAATTTGTTGGACATCGATTAAATTATTCAAGTGAATATGATTTGAAATTTCAGATGACTCCAGAGTCCAGAATAACGCGTGTGCCAAAGCTAAGGGATTACAGCCATCTATGTGACTCTTACAAACAAAAAATTATGACATTATCTATAGGTCTCGGGCGGCTGACTTTGTCAATATCTTAAAATTTCACTTCTATTTTTTGTTTTAAATTTTTAATTTCTTTCTTGTTAAAAAATAAAACTTATTTTGAATGAAATTTTTAATAAAAATTAAAAATGAAATATATTTAATTGATACTAAAAATTGAAAAATACTTGTTTAATTTTATCTTAATTTTTATTTTATCTTACTACTAGATGTTAATACTAAATTTAATTTTAGTTTATTTCTTAATATATGAAATTTTATTTTAATTTATTTTTAATATATTAAATTTTATTTTTAAATTAAATTATTCAATTCCTTAAATACTTGCTCACTTCTTTCACATTGTAGTATTATTAGTATCTATATACCAATTGTAAAGATTCGTTAGGAATGATTTCATCTAATATGTTTAACCCCTAACACCCCCAATTTTATTAAACACAAGTAAAATAGTTAAATTGGACTGTAACATTTTCACTATAATTTAACTTGAACTTAAACATTTTAAAATGTTTAAAATAATCCAAAATTTTGAAAATATTTAATTTAAACCCCAATCTAAATAGTATATCAACTCCTTATTAAAAAAATCCACTCTAACATATTTTATTTTTTATTTGTGGATCTTATTGATAGATATGCATCCCACCTAAAACGTGGAGAAAAAAAATCACCTTCTCCTACCATAAGATGCTACATAAACTTTGTGTAACTTCTTCACCTATTGACATCCTCCACTGGCATTAGACATCTTCCGATCCCTTCCATACATCTTTAACCTAAGTTCGAGGAAGAAATTTCTTAAAAAATGGTAGTCTCTTAGCAAATCTTCGACTCTGAATAAAGATTTAGAAGAAAATCCCAACACCACCACCAGGCCTTTGAGTCCTTTGTCAATTGTTGCCAAACATGAAGCAGATTTCCCTACTATTTCATTCTTTTCTTAAAAAAAAAACAAGAACTAAAAACATGAACATTTTGAAATATTTAGGTTCAAGTTGAATTATAGTAAAAAAAAAGATTCCAATTTTACCCTTTTTCTAAAAAACACACTTTGATATTTTTTAATTTCTAAAGATTTGTAAGGTATTAAAAATCAATACAACATTAATCATTCTAACAATAAAGAATCTAATTCAATTTCAACCTAGTAGCTTTTATCATGAGTTTTATCATTAAGTTATAGACGAACAATTTAAGATATTCTTACATGGTGAAATTTAAATGACTATAAGATTGGATGCATATAGAAGTATTTGGTAAATAAATGAAAAGATGAAAGGCTAGCAAAAGCATGACCTAAAACTATTGAAACTTTAAACCAGTGCTAAGAAATCAACAACAACACAACAATAACATCCAATATAAATCCCGTTGAGGTATAGAATTTGAGGAAGTTTAATAGTACGCAGCCTTACTCCTAACTAGTAGAAAAATTATTTCCAAATAACCCACACGAAGCAGGAAGGGGAAAAATCAAATAAATATATTAAAAATAATCAAGAACAAATAAATAGTATAGTAATGAAAATACTAAGTAAAATGATAATAAAAATAAATATATACAGTAAAATGATTGAAAAATTAAAAATTAAAAAACAACATAAATAAATAAATAATATAATGACCAAACCACCTAGCCTTGTCTCTCTTAATTTTTCCATAATATTAGCAACCTTAAATTTGTCTCTCACCATTACATTCCTAACATTATCCTTTTTTGTAAGGTTGCATATTTAACGAAGCATCCTCATGTTCGTCACCATTAGTTGCTGACTATGAACTTGTTTGATGAGCCAACACTCCGCTTCATAGAGCATAGCTGACTTAATCGCTAAATGATATAATTTACCTTTAAGCTTGAGTAGTATCTTCTTATCACACAGAATTCCTGAAGTACTTTTCCATTTAAGTCACTTTGATTTGATCTTATGGACTATATCTTCATCATATTCCTAATTTACGCATTTCTTAAATTTTATGTTCAAAGTTGCACTTGTCCCAAAAATACAAGTACGTTTAGCAAAATTCTCATAAATTTTGGTCTAAAAATTGATTTCCATTATAAGGATCTTCATAGGATAGACCTGTAGGCTTCCTAAGTTCTCACTCTTATGCAAAATGATATTTATCTCTAAACTTGAAACCTAAACTCTCATTCTCTGCATGCAAAATGACATCAATCTCTAAACTCGTACCCTTTAAGTGTGTTATACCTGTTACTAAAACCAAGATCATTTATGGATAAAATGTTTCATATAATTCTTAACCACATTATTGGACTTGTTTATAATTGTAATACTGTGCTATGCTCATCTAATCATTTAAGAGCCTCCTCAATCTTCGACAAAGATTTCATTCTAATATTCTTTAATATCATCAACTAAATAACAATTATATATATTGAAATTACCAAAGACAATACAAGACGGCAACCAATAATGGATTCAACACCTAAATGTGAGAATTGAAAAAACTCTTTTGATTATTTCGAAAATACATGTAAGTTACCTATAAAATTAACTTTTTAGCAATACTCATCGGCAGAATATTTAAATTTTCATTTTCACACTTCAAACACACAAAAGAACTAACATAGATTAAATAAGTTTCATCAAATAGTTATATAATAATAAGGATAAATGTACACAAATTTTTTCAACAATAAATCCAAAATATATTCAATAGACACTATAATATGGTGCATTTAAAGATCTAGATCTAAAGCTTACTCTACAAATCAGCTAGCACAAATTTCAAAACAATAAAACCTTTAAATGATAAGTGCCTACAACTAATATTAAATATGAAACTTTATTACATCAAGCCTAGGCAGCGTACTTTAAATAAATAAAAAAATAAAAAATTCTACTCAACCCAATGAAATCCTTTTTAATGGTAAGTTGTACTGAAATAAAAAATATACCTAATTTATAAAGTGAATGTAATGTAAATAACTGTGTTTAAACTAGGTTCCACTTCCAAGAAAAGTGAGGTATTCATTAGTGACTTTCACTTAATTCTGATGGCCCTTTACTTCTACAAGCTTGGCATGTGAAACATTATAATATCATATATGCAACCCAATGGTTTATCATTCACTCTAATAGAAAATCAAATTGTTAATGAGCTTATAAGATAATATAACCATATCTTTTCCCTTCTTTTATATCACTTAATTGAGCGTCTATATCCTTCAAGAAGAGAAACAAGGTAGATTAGATGTTTGCCAAGGGGAGTACCTCTTCCAAGGTTTATAGTGCTTAGTAGTTTGGAGACTCTTAATTACTCTAAATTATCAAGATATAGGATATAATCATTTTAATCCACTTTATCCTAAATATGACCATTCTTTTTTTTTTCCTTACGTTGATATGATTTTGAATATATCTTGCTAGTTCCAGGTTTCAAGTTTTTTTAATCATATTAAAATTTAATTTCTTCTCAAAATTACCTAAAATTGATTGGTTTTTCATACGATTCTTATCTGAATTTTTACGTCTAGTTGCATTAATTTTGTTGTTATTATATTCAACTTTTCTAACCACTAGTTTTGTTATAAAGCACATTTTAACAACTTTTCATATTTTTGAGTTTTGACCATAACAACAAAACATTCAAAAGATAATTGACAACTTTTAAATTAAGAAAAATTGTCATTACAAACATAAATTAATATAGTAATAATAACCAAATTCAAAATTGATGTTAAAAGTTAAATAGGAGAGAACGAGGGTGTTTCTCATGAAAACATGACCTATTTTTAACTTAGTTCATGTTCTTCTTCGTTGACTACGGCAAATACTAGAACTACCAATAAAAGGAGTTTAATAATTAATGGTTTAGGAGAAGATGATGAGATTAAAAAAAAGGAGAAAAATAAAAATATTTTAACAAATAATTTACCAGCTTCAAAGGCATTTATTTTTATTTTTTTGCGATAGTTTTATGTTTTCCTATTTCTGAAAAAAGAAATCATAATTTTTATAATTATAATAATGTTTCATATTTTTAAAAATAACAACAAACAATACAACTAAACAAATTATTAATTAATTAAGAAAAAGTGCCGTTATCATAAACATAAATTAACTTAACATAGTAACAATAACCAAATCTAAAATATTAGGAAGCAGAAAGGAGACAATGAGGATGTCCGCACGGGATCATCAATTATGTTTAGCTAACGGGACGTCTCATAAGTCATAACAGGTATGATTAGGAAAATTTGGACAAACTTTGGGGGCATAACCGTAACTTGGCAACTCCTTCACTAAAAGCTTGGTTCATGCCTCCTCTTTCCTCGTCAGCTCCAAAACCTCGCGAACCCTTTTCCCCTTTTGTAGCCAGAGAATTGTGTTAATGGCGGCCCAGTTTCCCGACGACTTCAAGTGCCCCATTTCTCTCGAGATTATGTCCGACCCGGTTATCCTGTCGTCGGGTCACACGTTTGACAGGGCCTCCATCCAGCGGTGGCTTGACTCCGGCCACCGTACTTGCCCCATCACTAAGCTCCCTCTCCCTGACCACCCTCCTCTCATCCCCAACCACGCTCTTCGTAGTCTTATTTCCAACTATACTCTTCCTTCCCCTCCTAATTTTCAACAATCCCCCACCAAGCCCCAGCCGTCGCAGTCCCAGACTTTAGTCTCCACTCTCGTTTCCACCTCTTCGGCTTTTGACTCCAAGCTTCACTCACTCTCGCAGCTCGCTAGACTCACCAAGCGCGACCCGGGTCTTCGTCGGGTTCTGACTGAATCCGGAGCTATGTCCGCCGTTCTCAACTGTATCAACTCATCCGAGTCGGCACTCCAAGAGAAAGCCCTTTCTTTATTGCTCAGCCTCTCGCTTGATGACGATAACAAGGTGGGTTTAGTCGCCGAAGGTGCGATTGGTCGGGTCGTGGATGTTTTACGGGTCGGGTCTCCGGATAGTCGAGCTATTGGGTGTACGGTTTTGACTAGTTTAGCGGTGGTAGAAGTGAACAAAGCGACAATTGGCGCTTACCCAAATGCGATTCAGTCGTTAGTTTGGATACTGAATTATGGGAAAGGGAGAGAGATCAAAGAAGCAGCAACCACGTTGTACGCCATCTGCTCGTTCCCGAATAATCGGAGGCGAGCCGTGGATTGCGGGGCGGTGCCGATTTTGGTTAGGTTAGGAGGATTGGGACTTGAGAGAGCTGTGGAGGTTTTGAGTGTCTTGGTGAAGTCAAAGGAAGGAAGAGAAGAGATGGGAAGCGTTAGTGGTTGTGTTTGTGTTTTGGTGCATGCGTTGAGGAGTGGGAGAGAGAAAAGTGTTCAGTGTGCTCTTTCTACACTCAACTCTTTGTGTTGTTATAGTGGGGAAATGTGTAGAGAGGCTAAAAGTGAAGGGCTTTTGGAGATATGTGTGAGGCTGTTGGAGGATGATAACGAGAAGATTAGAAGAAATGCTTCTTTTCTTGTGACAACTCTAAGTGGGAGCAGCTAATAGATGGGACTCCTTTTGATGCTTAAGGGATGATGGAGGTGAGTTCTGGGTTCAGGGTTTTCTGGGGTATGGTTCGTCTATTGTTGGATACTTGTGTGTACAAAAGAAAGGTTAGAGCTTGAAACTGGAAAGGTTAGAGCTTGAAACTGGATATGATTTTTTTCTTTTTCTCTTTCGACAGGTTTTGTATATTTGAATAAGTTTGTCTGTGAACTCATCTTTGTAGTTCAAAACGTTTCATATTTGTTATTAGAATTGTAATTGCCTACATTTTTAGGATTTTTTGGGCTCAAGTCCAGACTTTTTGTTTTCTTCCCAACTTTTTTCGAAGCTTTCTTGTTGAACATGTTTGTTTATGCTAAATGGTTCAGTTTGAACCAGTTTCATGCTTATTGAATGAATTTGTATTGGTATTTTAGTGTACAACTAGTTTACTCATCGAGATGAAGTCATTCCTTTTAGTTAAATGGTCTGTGATTGCTTGCTCTATACTTGTGTCTTTGTAAACATTTTTTGTATCTGTCTTGTTCTCCAATTATTTGGGTTCTGCCTTAATAACTATATGATTAAGCTGACAATAATGGATTCCATGACTACGCCAGTTGACATCCAAAAGAAGGCACTGGAATTGCATTCCAATTTCATTGCTGTAAGAATTGTCTATTTTCCCTTAATCATACTGTGAATTGCCTTTATATATTAGTTCTCTTCTTCTTAAGCTCCAGGTTGTTGAATTGTAAATTTGATTCCGATTCATACTGCAGTGGAAGTCAAGCTGTAAGATGCATCACTGTGTATAGCATTGAACATATTTGTATGTGACTCTCGATCCTTGATTCACTGTCTGCATGAAGCAGGTGTAGGAACTTGTACCTCTTAATTGGCATTTTTATGGTGCACCAGAGAACAGAAATATACGCAAACAATCTTCACTTAAAGCACCTATAAATATTAGAGCCTGGTAGATGCAGGATCTTTACCACTTGAATTGTGTCTGTGTGAAGTATTAATGATTGACCAATGAATCATTGTGAAGCAAGGCCCCCTGCCCTTATCACCTCATTTGGATCATGACTGCATGTTATTTTAGCGTTTTAATTTGATTTACATTAGTTAATCAGACCTTGAATTGGTAGTTAACTTGTTGTTTTCTTTAGTTTGCAGTAGTTATTATTTTTAAATATCGTAAAATGTTTGGTTAACCCTAGAGAATACATGATGCGCACAGTAAAGACCAAGAGATCGGAAGATGGCATGTGCAATTCTAGTTATATACAATAACAGTGAACAAAACTATAAACGTATGCTACCTGTCCTTTTTCTTATTTTGATAAAACAAGTTTATTAGGGGATGAAAACTTAATTGTCAACAAACGTGCTTATGTGGGAATTTTTAATCTACCATAATTTGTTAGTAATCTACACACTAAATGTCCAATTTGGAGCAAAAGAAACACAGGTGGTTAGGACTTGGAAGATGGAAATCATTGTCCTACTTCCTACTTGGAAAAGTGTTGAGCTTGCAGTGGCCGCCGCGGCGTCAATGGGGTAGTTCATAAGTGTCATAGATCGCGTGCTCGCCTCGCACTCTGTTTCCTTTGTGCAGGGCATGTGGTACCAAGTTTCTTTTGGGTAAAAGCCTATATCTTCTCTTTTTGTTGTTTACTAATTTGTCCCGCGTAAATGGGCAGTTGTTGATGGAAAAAAGAAAAGAACAAGTGAAGGTTTAGTCACAGAAGCCGAAGTTCATGATTTTTCGCTTTCCTGTGCATTGCACTCGTGACACTTGCTGTGGCCTAGGGGTGCTATGCCAAAGAAACGATCTCTTTCTTTTCTTAAATTCTTCCTCTCCTCTCTCTTTTATATGACAAAACGATTGATGTTCAATTTCTTTATATCAGACTAAAAAATTAAAAATTATTCAATTTAAAATATTAATTTAAATTATATATAAATTATATCAAATATAACAAAGTTTAATTTATTATAAATATAATATATCTTTAACTCTATTATTAATCCAGAATTTTGTAATTAGCCTCAAATTTAAATCGACAATTATGTGCATAATAAAATAATTTAATTTAAAATTAAAAAATCCAAATGTTAAAAAAAATTAAAGAATCAAACCTTTACTTATTATTGTCTTCTTTGGGTTTCAAAAACAGAGTTCAGAAGTCAGAAACAAATGGTTTTATAAAAAATATTGTAAAATCAATTAGTAAAGACTATTCCAAGATAATATCTTTCTTAAATGTAAATTGAACGTCAGATTTTATCTCCCAAGTGTGTGACATTTGTCTTCCCTCAGAACTATCAATATCAAAGATGTTGGGAATCTATTTAAAGTTTGTCCCAACAAAGCCCATCTAATCGAATAGAATCAGCTTGTAAGGAAAGAATAATGAGAATGAATATTGATATTTAATCCAACAATCTAATGATTCATTGGTAGAATTACTATCACTTAATATGACTGGACTAATTCACTTAAATACACAACACAACACATTTTTGAACTTAACGATTGTTTCTTCAAAGCAGAATCATAAAGGTAAGGGCAGAAGGAAGACGAAGTAGTAGAAAAAAGACAGAGAGAGATGTGGAAGCACAGACATTATCATTCATTTTCTGAATTTCATGATATAGACCTGTGGACTACTCATTTGTCGTCATATACATCGTTGTTTGCTTACTTTTCATAATGGTAAAATGTAGTGCTTAAGTAAGTTCCTACTATTGTATTTCCTATCTAAACGACTTCATTTTCTTTTGTTTATTATACGTCGTTTTAGTTCCCGCCGCCTTCATAACTTCCTTTCCGTAAGAACACCTTCCCCTTTAAGAGCCTTGTCTACGAGGTTGGCATTTGGTAAGCGCTTCAATAGTTCGAATGGGGATTACTAGGTAGCTAACTTATGCGAATTGTCGGCCTATTATACCAAAACTTGTGTCATAAGTTTGTTCTAATATATTCCCAACGTCCCTTTAGTATAGGAAGTGGTTGTAACTTCCCTATATACTACGCATTTTGTGTTTGTTCCTCTGATAAGTAACGCATAATTTACCAGCTTTTTATATAGCTCCTTGTCGAACCAAATCACTATCCTCCCTTTCTATCTTAGAATCCTTCCATCCATTTATAATTACTCGAGCTAAGCATCCCTGCCTCCAAGCGTTTGACGATGTCTCGAATTGTCAAGTCTCCTTCCCAAATGTTCTTGACATCTCCTAGTAATTTGGTATGGACCTAGGATATTACTAGTGTAAGGAGTTCGGTACTTACTATCTTTGGCGAGGCGCCCGCAACCATATTCTCCATTTTGCTCCTATGTATCACCTTAAAGTCATAGCCGAAGAGCTTCAAAAGCCACATTTGGTGAAAAGGTGTGGAGCTCCATTGCTATAATAGAAATTTAAGACTTTGATGATTTGTGTAAACTTTGAATTGTCGACCACTAAGGTAGTGATGCCACTGTTTAATTGGCTTTAAGATCAGTATAAAATCCTTGTTGTATGTTGACAAGCCTAAGTGCTAACTTGCTAACGTCATGCTCAAGTAAGCCATATCCTTGGCAAGGCGTTCGCTGAAGCACAACCCTAATGCTTGTTCCACCTGCATCTGCCTCGAGAATAAAGAGTTGGGATAAATCAGGCATAGTTGGAAATAGGGTTGTCATCAAGGATTCCTTCAAGTCCTCAAAGGCTCGTTATTATTTTTCCCCGTACATTCACTCATTCGTAGCTTGTGTGCCTTCAGTAATTCATTCAGAGGCTGGGCTATGTTTTCATAATTCTGAATGAATCATCGATAGGACCCTGTGACTCCCATAAATCCTCAAAGCTCCTTGAGTGATCTTTATACTGACTAGTTCCAAACTGTCATTAATCATTGTCTTGTCACTTGTGGTTTCTCCGTTCTCTGAGATAGAGTGTCCTAGATATTCCAATTTTTTGGCCCCGAAAATGAATTTACTTCCCTTAAGGAATAGCTGGTGAGCTTGGAGGATCTTCAAAGCATTTTGGAGATGACACAGGCATTGGTGAAGGTTGTTGCTGTAGATGATTATATCATCTAAGAAAACTAGCAAGAACCTTTGAATAATGGATCGAAATATTTCATTCATCACTCTCTAAAAGGCGGGTGGTGCATTTGTTAATCTGAAAGGCATTACGAGAAACTCGTAGTGTCTTTCATAGGTTTTGAATAAGTACTGAGTCTATATATGTTGAGCTTGGATATTTGAAGCTTGCATATTTTAAAACTATTAACTTGTACTTTCCTTGGGTTGAATCCTAACTTGCAATTGAATCCTAGCATACATGATTTGTTTATAATCAAGTGTGTTTTTGATTGAAAAACCTAATGTATATAAGTGAAGAACTCACTTATGTATCATCTGTCGTTCCTTCTGTTAGTGAATGAAATTGCGATAATTACTGCTAAATATTTTCCATTTGTATATCTGTTATCTTTGTATAGTTGTTATTTGTATATATCTCTTCTATCTTGCAACCAAACTTGGTATAAATACCAAGACTGTTCATATTGACAAATATGGAATACAAATTACATTTTTCCATTTGTCCCTTTATCTTTACATGGCATCAAAGCTATTTCTTCTCCTCCTCCTCTAGTTATTATTCCCATTTCATCCTCTTTTACCACACCTTCTGTTATTTCTTCAAGTCACTCCTTTTCTATCAAACTCAATACCAATAATTATCTAGCCTAGAAAACTCAATTTATACCCATCCTAAATTATCAAGACCTTCATAGCATTATTGATGGCTCTTCTCCAATGCCTGCGAAAACAATTACCTCATCTACTGATGCCATAATCACAGTTCCAAATCTTGTCTATGACGTATGGTTCAAAAAGGATCAGATGCTCCTATCTTGGCTATTTTCTTCCTTGACAGAAGATATTTTTCCATATGTAATTGGGCTTTCATCTTCACGTGAAGTATGGATGGCTCTTGAAAATGCCTTTGGTTCAATCTCCCATAATCGACAACTTCAACTCCATATTGAACTTCAAGAATTGAAAAAGAATGATCTCTCTGTCTCTCAATACTTACAAAAGGCAAAGGCTCTTTCTGACGAGCTCAAAGCCGTGGGTAAGCCTCTTTCTCTTGTTGAATTTAATGCGATTATTTATCGCAACATTGGATTTGATTTTCATAGCATCATTACTGCTCTTAATCTCCGCACTGAGCCTGTTTCCTTTTATGAGCTATATGGGCAATTGGTTGCTCATGAAATTCTTTTAAAAAGCTCTAGTGAACCACAAGCAAACACGATTCTTAAGAGTTCAGATCCTATTCTTCCAACACCACCAGCATCCTCTTCTCGTTCTCGTGGTTTCTCCTCCAATTCAACTGGTTTCCGCAATAATAATCCCAACAATCAATGCCCTCGTGGTCCTTGTCAAATCTATGGAAAAGGTAACTGTAAAAAAAAAGAGAGCAGAGAATAGTCGTAGGTGAAGAAAGAGAAATCTTTCATATTTGTATTGAACTTTCAGACAATTATTTATACACCCCATAGCTCTTTTCTATTGGTTGGGTGTCCTAGAATCAAGGAAAATTCTAACTACCGTATTAGCTAGCTGTAAAAAGACCACCTATCCATTTGCTATATACAATGTCAGACGGTGGTGCAAGGAAAAGGACAAATAAATGTAAAAACAGAGACTAAAGATAATGAGCCAATTGTTTTGTATCTAGCCCAGAGTAATTGACTTATTTTGGGTCTTTTATCACGCTCCCTTCAAGTCGGTGGTTTGGTTGAAAACCAACAACCCCAATCTTGCAAACAAGACCCAAAAACGTTCTTGTGGGAAGAGATTTTGTAAATAGATCTGCGAGGCTAAGTGGTGCTCACGTGTTTCAACTCGAGGAATCCTAAGTTCACGTAGTCACGAACTAGATGAAGGTCAATTTCAAGATGCTTCATCCTCTCGTGGAAGACCAGATTTTTCAAGATGTAGATGGCTGCTTGGTTGTCACAATATAGAGGTATGGGTTTCTTAACGTGGATCTGAAAAGTTTGGAGCAGCTGGGTTATCCATTTTAGTTCGCAGGTGGTCGAGGCTAAGCTTTTGTATTTTGATTCGGCTGAAGAAAGACTCACTGTTGATTGTTTCTTTATTTTCCAAGAGATCGACGATCTTTCGAGGAACACACAGAAGCCTGTCACGGTACATTTGAAGAAGACACAGCTTCCCCAATCCGAGTCGAAGTATGCCATAAGGTGAGGGGTTTCTTCTGTTGCGTAAAAAATCCCTAAGTTTTGAGTCCCTTTAAGGTATTTCAGTTCTCTTTTAACTGCCTCCCAGTAAGGTAATCTAGGGTTACTCATAAACTAGCTGAGTTGTGGTGTAACATATGTAATATTAGGTCTTGTAAACCCTAAGTATTGTAATTTTCCCACAAATCTTCGATACTCTTCTGGTTTCTCAAGTAACTCACCTTTTTCAATATTAAATTTTGTTCCAAGGACTATGGGTGTTACACAAGGGGAACAATCCAGTAAATTAGTTTCCTGCAGGATGTCTCGAATATATTTACCCTGGGTAAGCATCATTCCACTCTCTACTCTTGCTATTTCAATTCCTAAGAATAATTTTGCATAGCCCAGATCCTTGATAGTGAATTTTGCGTTTAATGTCCTCTTAACTGTTTCCATTTGTTCCTCATTTGCACCTATTATCAAAATGTCCTCCACGTATATATTTACTGCCATGAAGTCATCCTTTGTGCCCTTAGTAAATAGACAATGATCTGCTTCGGATTTAATAAACCCCATTGTGGACAGTTTGGAGGATAGCTCTTTGTTTCATTGTCTCCCAGTTTGTTTTAACCCGTAGATTGACCTGATTAACTTGCATACCTGTCCTGCCTTAGCTTTGGTATTAAAAGAGATTAAAACTGTTTTCCATTAAGAGAATCATGAGTATTTAAACTCATTTGAAGATTACAACAAACATTAATTTGAATTCAAACTCCCAGAGATTACGGGAGAAAAACCAGCAACTACTCCTAGTGATAAGGGATATTTACAACAGCTAAATATTTACAATTAACATAGTTAGCTATTAATCAGGTGCTTGTGAGTGCATTGTTAGTTAGCTGTAACATTTCCACTGGATATGTATCTGTATTTTAGTTATATCTTGATTTGTAGATATCCAAATGGGATTATTTTAAGTTTAGATTAAACTAGAGATATATGGCTACATTTTGCATGTAGATATAGAATTCAAATTCTATCTTTAAGAGTTTCAAATTTGACTTGAAGTTAAGAACTGGGTGCAGTTACAGTTTGAGAATAGTAGGTAGTATTTTGTGTATAATTTGCAGAATATTGAACCAAATTGTATAAAACTGGTGTCGTTAGAAATTTAATACAAGTGGAAACATTTGTTTAGAAGAATGTATTACCTAAATACCTCATTTTCTATGTCAAAATGTCCATGTAAAATTGACCCAAAAATCTATCATGAGAAAAAATTAGAAGGCCATCAATGTGAGTTATTAGTCTTTCATGTGATGTTTGAAACAACAAAAATGATAAGGTACTTTCCTATGATGCATTTAGACTTGAATGAAACTTGAAATAAACCCAATTTGAGGTTGAATAAGTTGATAAAGTGTTAGATATATAGGTAGTAATTGAGGATATAACATAGTGAAAGGATTGTTGATATCAAGGGTGTAAAATCTGAAAGTTTTTGAGTGTTATAAGAATAAAAGTGTTCTTAGAAATGCTAATATGATTTTAAGGAGATGAGTAATGTGTATCAAGTAAGAATGAATGAGGGTTTGGATATTGTGTGATCATATGATGTTAGAATAACATTAGTGAATAATTGATTGATGATATTATAATAATCAAGTGTATTGAACCATGAACCTTAGTGCTTGATTGAGTGATAAACTTGGAATAAGTTTGTATTATTGAGGTATAAATCTAAGTCCAAATTAGACATATATGAGCTTTGAAGTATGGATGATCATAAGATGTGAATAAAGGAAATATACCTGAGATTGTCATTGAACATGCATTGTACGTAATCCATATATCACTACAAGAAAATAAGACAATCTACGACGTTTAAAAAACATCACAAAATGTCAAAAAACGTCACAGAATACAATTTACAACGTTTTAAAAAATGTCACAAAAAACGTCGCGAAATGTGATTTAGGCAAAAGATTTCTACGACGTTTCCCATAAAACGTCACGGAAAACACGGACATTATGCGACGTTTTAAAAAATATCAATGAAAGATTGAACTTTCTGCGACGTTTTTTGGAATGTCTCGGAAAGTCACATTCTACGACGTTTTCAAAAAGTCACATTCCGCGACATTTTTGTAAATATCACAAAATTTCTTCCGCGACGTTTTTATTATTATTTGTATTTGTTTAATTATTATTTTTTTTCCATTTTTTAGAAAATCATTTTAATATAATAATTTTAAATTTTAATAATTATTTTTTAAAATATAATTTTTTAAATCTTATTATTTAATAACTATTCAATATTATTTATTAATTTTATTTATTTAATAATTATTCAATCATTCGGATAATTTTATTTATTTAATACAAACTCTCTTGCGGATAATGTTGTGTTCAGCCAATTCAATCATATGTGATCTTCATTCATCTATTCGTTCGTCTTTAACATACGCAACAATTTATTAAAAACACATGCAAATTGATGACATAAGGAAAAGGGATTAGTTACATAGATCAACCATTTATTTGAAAACTTGCATGGCTGCCTCCGACACATCTTGAATGACTGCTTTACAGGAAGGCAAACAAAAACTTTACAATAACCTCATCTTTCTACGGTAGCTTATTTCTCTTTTATGAATAACAAAGATGACATATAAATGGGGAGAAATTGAATTGGCAGTTTCTCTTACACAGCAAATGGTGTGGCTTCATCAAGGGCAAGCACACCTGGAAGCTCTTTACCTTCCAACAATTCCAAGCTGGCACCACCACCAGTGGAAATGTGACTCATTTTCTCAGCAACTCCTACTTTTTCCACAGCAGCAACAGAATCACCACCTCCAATAATGGTTGTAACTCCCTTGGCACTAAGATCTGCTAGCTTCTTTGCAATAGCCTGCACCCAGGGTCTCAATTCTAATTCACCACACATCAAAAGAAAATGAAAATAAAACAAGGATTTAATTTCTTTTAAATTGTTAAGAATTGGATTGCATCCTAATTGATTTTAGGTACTCAGAAGTTGATGATGGAACAACCTGTAACAATGTGGAAAAATATATTATTGCTCACACTAAAATCACAGGCACAATATATATTCTGGGTATAAATATTGAACTAAATCACTACAAGGAAAATGGAGAATTGCGACGGATTATTATTAACGGTATTAAAACCGTTGGAAATACCGACCAAAAAAATGGTTCGGTCGGTGAAGTTGGTTAACTGTTTAGAAGTTGCGACGGATCAATATTCCGTCGCAAAACTGACGTGGAGGTTATTTACCGACAGGAAATTCGGTCGGTAATGGTGTAGGTAAAAACGTCGAGGTCACTTAAAACCTACCCCTTTCTTTTTTTCCTCTCCATCGCGCAGACTTCTCTCCTACCTCCCTTCGCAGCACCTGCGTTCTTCTCCGTTGGTTTCTCCGGCAACTAGCGTTTCATCTTCTCCATTGGCGTTAGGCGTTAGGCGTTGTTCATTCTTCTTCTCCCTTCCGCACGTGCTAAGGTCGCCTCCTCTCCCTTCTGCAGCTGGTTCTTCTCCGTTGATGGATCTTCGAGCTTCGTTCTCCAACGCCGCCGGTGGCCGCCCACTGGAGTGACGTCTCCCCTCGCCGGCGTTGTGGTCTCCGACGAAGGTAAGTCACATCTCCTCCCTCCCCTTTGCCGATGGGTATGGATTTTGATTTTAAA
>JANZLX010000002.1:30119865-30133006 GCA_025531955.1 Erythroxylum orinocense
TGTAGGATCGACCTAGACTCACCATTGCTATAGTAGTAAGTCTAGTTATTTTATTTTGACTAGCGTAACGACGCGCGGTCAATATCTTCTTGAGTTATCTATAACTACATCTTGTTCTTATATAGCTTCTTCTCAAGATAATAGATTATTAGTAGTAAATATATTTTTCTTATTCACTTGAACTACCTTAGTTTAATGATCTTCCCCTTTGATGATGGCAAAATATTTGTGAAATTAGATAGCGATAATAAAATTAAACGTATAAATAATTGTCCATATCATACCAATGCTTAGCTCTCTCTTAATTCATGCATAAATCATAATTGAATATTAGGAAAAAAATCTATATTCAATATCAAGTATAAAAGAGATATCTATATATATAGATAAAAGAAATTTACTTGAGCATATAATACTGTATATATAAAATTCACTTATTCAAAATATTATCACTCCTACTAAATCTAACATCACTAAGTTTCTCTCCTCATATTTGGAAACATAAAAAATCAGTTAGTTGGAGAAGGAAAGCAAGATAGAATAAATGATAGGTCATCAAGATGGTGCATAGTGATTTTCTTGGGTACCATATTGTGTAGAATGAAATTAGAAATATGAATTCTCTCTCCTAGCATGAGGGTGGAGTAGAACCAAAGGTCATAGTATAGAAGAAAGAAAGTTGTAATTGAAGGAAAGATGATGAAATCTTGGAATGACATTGATACCACGAACATCTTAGGTTTTTTTTCATATATTTTGCTCTGAAATCTAACTTAAAAATAAGTTTGACTCTATTAGAAACAAAGTAAGGACAAATTTGATATTTGGTGCAATAATTATACTAGGTTGGATTTTCAAAAATTAGATTACCCAAAATCTCACTTATAAGATCACTAGTGAGATGGATGTCTATACCTTAAAATCTATAAAAATAGGTGAATAGCATCTCAAATTACGTAAGGTTGAAGGTTATAATAAAACAAGATAATGTTTTTTGAGCTAATATGGCAACCCTTTATAAGTAGGGATTCCTATCATTGATCAAAGAAAATATGTATAAGAATGTATTCTTTGAATTGTTCCATATAATGGGAGGTAATCATGTGGTTTTTATATAACTCTCAAAAAGCATAATCAATAAACTAAGGTGAGAGAGTGCAAAAATAGTCATCCTTATAAGTGGAATGAATATGGGGGAGGAGTTGGAGATCTTGCTCGAGTCCTAAGAGAAGTGGGGTTAGTTCCACCTAGATTACATACTCTAGACATAAGGTTAAAGGACTCTTTAGTTCTAGACATGAGAATAGATGGACACTGGGTAACAAGGTAAGAAAGTAATTAAGAAAGGTTCTAATTAAGTATGGGTACTAATGATGTAAGGTCACTTAAAGACCACTTGAATAAGTGTATGCAATATCACTAACTTCATTCTTAATCCTTCAAAACCAAGTTTTGTGTTATAGTGTACAAACATTGTTCAACTAAAAAAATCAAGATCTTTGAAAGAATTGGATTAAAATTGAATCATTTAATTAAGCAACTAAACCTAAAAAGTTTCAGAGCATTTATGCAGAAAAGAATATGTAATTTGATGAAAACAACCCAAAGGAATTCCTAATTTGAAAATTTTTCAAATTCTTTATTGTGCTAAAATGATGTTTTTCTATTAAAATTAAAATTAATTAAAATTGATAAAAATTAAGTGTTAGAATAAATCAAATATAGTTTGAATTACAAAAATTATGCATCAATTGCCAAAAAACTTTCAAAATTTTAAGCTATTTTAGAAAATCCTAAATTTCATTATTCAAAAACGCCAAAAACACAAATTTAACATAGATTAATGAAGTTTTTATGCGATTGATTTTACAAATACATTAATTCAACCTCGAATTTCATCAATAAAAAATAAATTCGACCAATCTCTAAATAATTAAAAAGCTGAAACACTAATGTACAGTGTTTCATAAATATAAAACATTATGGAAAATTTAATGAAACTGAGTGTAAATTATGCTACAAAAACATAAAAATAATATGATTTAAGCATTAATGGAAGAAGGAAGCAGGAAATTTCAAAATCTTGCATTTAAATGTTAGGGTTTACCCTTCAAACATAACTTGAAGATTTGTTGTTTATGGCTTGAAAAAGTTATGAATGAGTTTCTTGAGACCTTAAAATACACTCGAAAGAGTTGATAATTATTGGATTGGAAAGGATGAATAAAAAGGGAGAAATGATCAATGTCATGAGTGTAATATTGAGAAAAGCTTCAATTGTAAGGTTTATTAAGAGTTTAATGAGTTTTTTACAAGAGAAAAGTGGTTTAGAGAAGGAGTAAACCTAATTTTGTGAAAAAACACGAGAAGAGGAAACCAAGCAAATCAATCCACATTAGGTTCTTTCTTCTTTGCTTTATTTATTTTCTTTAAACTTGATTATAAACTGAGATTGAAGGTGCTAGACACATTTATTATGTTTTAATTTCAAATTAGGATTTGTTCTTAACTTATTTTGTAACGATCATTTTTTATTTCAATACAATCTTATGATGTTGTTATATTTGTGGTTGTTTATTCTTCAACAATAAATCGAGAGAGTGAATTGAAAGTAATACGATTAGGTTAGGTAATGAGAGTTATTGACCTCATAAGTCACGCAAATATAAAATTGATAATCATATGAAAACATTAGGCTACATTTTGTAAATCGAGAGATTGCAAAACCTGAAATTTAGTAATCAATTAGGATTAAATGTTTTGGTCTTAAGAGGGAGTAATTAAAGCCTTGAGAAATCTAGGATCAACACCTAATTGAGTTAGTAGTTAAGGGAAAAAAATAACGATATAATGAATCCTAAGTTATCATCTTTGATTGTCCTTGTTTTATTATGACAACTCAATTGTGAAATGGCTAAGTGCTCAATTTTATTTGATTGTTTTGATTTTTTATTTTTCACTTTCATTCAAATCATATTTTTTAAACCTTAGACAAAGTTAGGTTTACTTAATTTTAGCTACTTCCTTGTAGGATCGATAGCTTTAATACTATAAACTTATCCATATACTTGTAGATAGGGTTTTATTATAAGTAAAACTTGCTCAACATCTTTCATATAAGTTGTGTTTGCTTTCCTCAAATCCGTTAAATATTTGTTCTTCAATTTCACTTTTTTCAAGCTTCTGTACTAAGTATCCAAACTAGGTATGGGGCTAACTGTAGAGTCAACAAATTGAGAGATCTTCGAAGAAATTCAGACCTTAAATAAAAAACAAAGACAATGTGAAGTTCTTCCAAATGGCTGGAAGGTGTTTAGAGCTTATGATGGAAGAGAAATCAAAGAGAGTTTAAGAGCACTATTAGGGATGTTAAGATAGTGCATCTTATGAACATCTCTATGACATGAGAAATGAATTTGGTGACATGAAAAGTAATTTTCGTGAAAGGAGCTCGCTTATTTGTTTCCTTTGATTTAGCCTTTAAGTGGTACATGTAAGGGATTTCTTTGAAATTCTGCACTTGGTCAGTAGCTTTAGAACATGATGCTGCTACGAAGTTGACTAAGTCATGATTCTTAAAACAGAAAAGTAGTTCAGCCATCTTAGCCTCGAGTATTTATTGACTGCTCTCGATTAGCTTAGCCACTCAAATAGTACTTCTGTAATTTAGTTTTCAAATATATTTTTTGCTTTTACTTAATCAAATATATTACTTCTTGTGGTTGTTCACGATTGTTTTATTTTAGGCTTCTATCTTGTCTTAATACAATATATTTTAACTTCTAAACTAAAAATTTTAAATATCTTCAAACAACTTATTTAAAACTTATCGTATTTCGATTATTTTTAATCAAAGATCTCAAAGCATGAAACAACCTTCAAGTAACATCTTTATTTTTTGCCCTCTCACAAATAGCTTTTAATAACCAACTTTAAAATTTCATCACATTTTAACTTTCTTTGATAATTGAATTTCTGGGGAGGAAGTTAGTGTTAAGTGACCATCAACTTAATTGATTTTATATATTTACTATTACACCCTCTCAAATAAAAGTCTTTTGGGTTTAAAACTTGCACAAACTCACTCTATCTTGTACTGAATAATAGGTGGGTGGTAAGATTTGCACTAACAACCACTTGGTCACAAAGGCTCTAATCCTATGTTAAGTGACCGTTTCATCACAATAACTTAAATTGTTGTGTGAGGCCAACTTAATTAGTTTTATATATTTACTAAAAAACAGTCACTAGTCGAAAGTAGCTTCCTTATAAATCATTCTCTTTATAACCTCCCGTCTCCAGCCTTGGGCTCCACTTAGAAAATAATATTAACAGTTAAATCTTCTCACTCGATTTGGAGCAAAGATTTAGAATGGAGTAAAAAGTAAGAGTAATAGTAACATGCTCTATGTAAAAGAAAAACTTGATGTTCTTCAACTTAACATGCAAAGTGAAGATTAGGAGGAATAGAATGAAATACTCATACAGGCATGAATCTTTCCTAGTTCTACTAACATAGAAGGAGAATCATGTGGAACAACTAGTGTGAAGAAAGTAAAATAGAATGGAAGCTATTTTCTACTGTGTTATTCGAAACCTTAAAAAGAGAGTTACAACAATGTTGAAGAGGTTATCTTTAGGCTATACATGAATTGAGGAGAAGAATGAGGGATTTTGGAGTCGTTGGTTCTATACAAGGCTAAAGGAGATAATCAAGGTGATTAATAGATATTTACAATAAGATCAATTTAAGATATTAACGTTAATAACTAGTTACGGATTGATAGACGAGTTTGCTTTTCACTTCCTCTAACAAATTATTACTATTTTGATATTTTATTATTATCAAAATTATATATACAACATATTGAAAAAAAGAAATAATGTGGAAAGATGTAAGATTAACGTAATCATAATCCCAACAAAGAAATCAGAAGAAAGTGAGGATCATTGCTAGTTTCCCTTCGAGATTCTTTTAATATTAACCTAGATTTGAGACGTGAAAAAGCACATCTTAGCGACCCTCTGACAATGTCACAGTCAATTCATTGGACATCAACTTTCCAAGAGAACTTGATTCTGTCTCTGAAAGACATCTTTCAGCACAGAATCCAGGTCGCTTAGGCTCAGGCAAAAACGTATCCTCAGCATCCAACATTAGGAGGACCGAAGCCATTGTTGGTCTGTCTTCTGGACGCTGTTGGACACACAGCAGTCCTACTTGGATACATCTCATTGCTTCAGTATCAGAAAACTCGCACTCTAACAACTGATCTACCAATTCCAGGGCCTTTCCTTCGTTCCACAGCTTCCATGCCTGTAAAAGTTCATCTCAGATAATAAATTTTAATACTTCTAATTCCTGCATGCTGATGATCAATATTCTCTATACTGAAGAAATCTTTCATTCTCTGCACTTACATGGCCCAAAAGGTTAAGTTTGTGGTCTAAATGGAAAAATCCTCGGTTCCTCTTGCCACTCACCGTCTCCAATAGTATAACACCGAAGCTGAAGACGTCAGATTTTAAGGAGAAATGTCCATCTATGGCATACTCTGGAGGCATATAACCACTGCATCCCTCGAAAAGCAACGCAAGTTCATTAACAAAATTATATGATATGAGAAATGACAATAATCCAAATCTTTGTGTTGCTTCTTACTAAGTTCCGACTATCCTCTTTGTATTGCCTTCTACCTGATCTCCACCAAACAGCTTTGCCATTCCAAAATCTGAAATTTTTGGATTCAACTCACTGTCTAGTAGAACATTACCACCTTTCAGGTCCCTGTGGATTATTCTCAATCTTGAATCTCTATGAAGATAAAGAACTCCTCGTGCTATTCCCACAATGATATCTACCCTTTTTTTCCACTTGAGTAATGGTCGCATCATCTCATCTGCATAAAATATTAGCTCGTTGCATTTTAACTGGAGATTTGGAGAGGGCAAAAGATCCAGTTTGTGTTATGAAGCATGAAGGACTATTTCTAGAGCCAATGATAAAGAGGGCAATGCTTGTACGTAAAGTGGAGATACGAACCAAATATGAAGGAGTCCAAGCTGCCTTTTGGCATATACTCATAGATTAACATCCTGTCTTCTCCATGGATACAACAACCTAGAAGCTTTACAAGATTCCGGTGTTGGAGTTTGGAAATCAAAATGACTTCATTCTTGAACTCTCGAAGGCCTTGCCCGGAGTTCTCTCTGAGTCTTTTTACTGCTACTTCTTGTCCATATTGGAACTCTCCCTGCACGTTTTTTTTTTAAATTTTTTCCAATGTTTGGAAATTGCATAAATCTATCACGAAACAGAAGATAATTTTTTATGCTCTAATCAGTTCCTTCGTTTTTATATTTTTTACTATAATGTCCATGTTCTGAAGGGTACAAAAGCTCAAGATTGTTAAACAATATAATATCATGACAGAAACAACTCTTACCTTGTATACTGGGCCAAATCCACCTTCGCCGATCTTGTTAGCAGCAGAAAAATTGTTTGTAGCAAGTTGGATGGTGGTAAACTCGTACACGGGGAGTTCAAGATCATCCCTCTGACTCTCAATTCTGTTGACATTAACTTCATTATTTGGTTGATTTTCTGTCAACGTGAACGGATTTAGTGAAAAAGAAACCCCAAAATCCTATTAATATGAGAATTGAAAAACCGAAGAATCTCACCCATTTTTCGTCTATTAGTCCAGACCACAAACGAGCCAATTAAAATCAAGATAATAAGTGCCGAAGACAATGATATGGACACAGCGATTGCCACATTCTTTTGTTTACTATGAACAGCAGCATCTGCCTCTGACAACCACAGATTGAAGGATAAAAATCTATATCATTGACCAATTACACAAGGTACAGACATTGGCAATAATTGTGCACTTGAATATCTCAACCCAGGATCAGGTCTCCACCATATCAAGAGTAGAGATATTTGAACTGGTTCTTAGGCCAACAGAATTGTTGATCAAATCTCTTATAATTGCAACTGGCCATTAGAAAACAGTGAAAATCTTTCGGCTACAATGACCAATGGAGGTCATCTGCTAGCACTATTTTGTCCTGAAATTAGGAGATCTGAAGAAAAGAAGTAGAAAGATTCTTACCTAGCTCCGAAGCTGCCACTCTTACATAAAGGTCTTGCCCAAATTCGGCTACTTGTCTAACGTCAATCAAACCTCTGGACCAAGTCACGCAGCTATTGCCAGTATCTTCAATGTCAAGTTTGGCATAAGCCAAGCAAGTGCAGTTCTTTAAGCATTCTGCCTTGCAATCATCAGTGCTGATGCTTACGTTCACTCGAAATTCTGAAGCATCTGGCAGTTTCAATCCGGCTATTTTCATAAATCCTTCTTTATTGCCACAAATTTGTGGATCCACTGGAATGCATCCACCTGACCAATCCATCACTTCCCAGTCTCGGGGTGATCTAGGTTGAAAGCCCTTCATACAAGAACAAAAGGTGGGATTATTTATATCACAGACGCCATAATCACCACATAACCCGTAAGTGTCACAACGGTCTTGTTGGACAGTGAACAGGAGATTCCAACTTGAGAGTCTATCATTCCATGAGAAATGCTGGACAAGGCCAGATGGACTCAAGACAAACCTTGAAGTGAGGTTGTTCATGATTTCGTAGGAATAGTACACATTATCACCACTGGAGACAAATGTGGGTTGAAAAACTGGGTTTGTCATGAGAGCTGGCATACCACTAAACTGAGTCCCATACCATGGTCCACTGCGAAACTGTTCTGTAGATCCCTTCCGAAGAACGAGTTGGGGAAGCCCCCCAGGATCCACACTGTATGTGTAGTCTCCTGAAGAGGGATCATTCGAGCTTTTCCAAGATGTCAGGTGCCAATTCAGATCAGATTTCTTGCTCCAACCCAGTTTCATGCCAGCTAGCAATGTATCAAATGGATAATCAAAACTTTGCCATAAGAAGTTATTTTTGTTGTTATCACTATCATCTCTCAGAATGAAGTTTCCACTGTCTAAAAGCTGTGCAACTGGACTTCTTACACCATGAGAAGAACTTGAAGACCACAATAGGTCTTTTGTTTGGTTGAGGAGGACAACATTCCCATCAACCGTGAACGTTAACGTTCCAGAAGAATTCACAAGTGGGCTATCCCTATTTGCCACCCAGACAACTGTTTGAATCGGTATACTTTTATACCATATTCCTAAATATCGAACACTCGGATCTCCACGACTAAAGAATCCTAGTTCGAATTTCCCACGTTCTGATACCATGGTCTGGCTGTCATTAATGGACTGCCCAGCAATAATTTTGTCAGCTGCATTAGTGTGTTCAGGAAACAGAAGTATGAAGGCGGACCAAACAGCTAGAAACAATTCCTTGCCCATTAGTTTTCCTATAATTTTCATCATCTTCCATTTCATTAACAATACCAAGTTCAAGTGGTTAGATCTTTCCCCGGTGCTCCCCCATGTTGTTTAAAGAATGCAAAAAAAATATTTCTAGTGCAGAGTGGTTGAATATTTGGGTCCCATAGCGTCTTCTCAATAAAATGCCCCCAATAGTCACTTGAGAGAATGAAATAAATTCATTTTGACTTTTAGTCAATCTGATTACACAATTTTCTTCGAGCAAAGGACCAAAAATTGCATAATTATTCTTCTGGAATTAATGCAGCACCCTGACTCCCATGTGCAGGGAAATCTGTGAGTATGATGTTGTCCAGTGGGCGTTCAACTTTTCTTTAGAAAATAAAGGCTCAAACATTGTCTCGCTAATCAAGAAGCTAACATCAAACATCTTCCCTAATGTATTGTCAGCAAAGGTCATACCTAATCCCAACAACGACAAATAAAGTATTCTTAGCAGGGAAAAACTTCAATGAACAGGTCCTACCATCAATTCGAGTGGGACGCCCACCTCTGAAGATCAAAAGCTGAGAAATAGTTGCTGTTTTCCTCTTTTTTCACCGGCAAGACTCCAAATGTCACTAAGGATTTCCTAAATATCAAGTGACCAAAGTTAGATTTCACTCTGTCTGCGAGTTATTATCAAAGTGAATTCTCTGGAAGTGATCAATATTCTCTCCTCTTTTATTATACTTTGACTGAGTATTACTTTTTAATGATAGGTATTCGTAGTCTACTCTACCAAAATTAGGAGGTAAAGCTTTAGCACGTGTATCACGAAAAGAATCAATGTATAGACAGCCTAGTATCACTCGCAACGATATTCAACCCAAACCTTCATGTTCTCCAGGAGCCTCTGGCAGTCATCATAGATCATCTAAATCGTAATAAGCACGAAGCTTTGTACTGCAGATCTCTATCTTAGACAGGGCATTAGCTTTATTTTGTTTGGTTTTCCTTTGTATAAAACAAAAAGAGAGCTAGATTTCACTCTGCCCATAGACACATTCAAACTGTCACTGTAAAACAACATGGGCACCGCAACCAAAGACCATGGCTCATCCTATGCAATAATGGCGTGTTAATAAGTACTCATCTTGAATATAAGATCACTGTGACAAATCAAACGTATACATGTTAACATTTAGTCTGGTATACATGTTAATCAAACTTGTAAAACCTAAGTTAATCATATTGAATAAAGTATAAAGATACTTAAACAAACGTATACATGTTTGTTAGAGAACAAGTTTATTAAATAGATTCTATATAAAAATTCAATTAGATTAAAAGGTTAGCCAAACCCAATTTGACATTTCTAAATATTTGGGCAGTCATGATAAGTTGATAGACATCAATCTTAATCAGTGTATATAGATTGTTTAATCAGAGAATTAAAGATAATTATAGGAGTTTAATTTATCTAATCTTAAATACGATTAAGGTTTATAAATTATATTCATTGTCAACATATTTAGAAACTTAATAGATCACACATAGAGTACGGGTTAAAAAGAGAAAAGATATTTTTAATTAAGTTAGACTTGATTATAAAGTTTGAAAAATTTTATGATTAAATATAAGATATCTAATAAATAAAGATTAATATGAGATATTAGATTTTATATGAGCCGATTAGTATTTAATTAGAATTAATTGTAATTCTTATTAAAGTTCAATTAATTCTAATTAAAGTTTAATTAAAATTAAAATTTTATTTTAATTAAATTACTAAAAGGCCTAAAACTTATTATAAATAGGCTTAGGTTATAAATGGAGATTCAACTAATCGTTCCTAATCTGTAACCAAGCAAGGCCAGAACATTAGAAGGGAAAGACTGAGAATAAATTGACCTTAGTATGGGTTAGGAAGTGAAGTTGTTTGGAAAGCCACAATGGTTGGATGGAAGGGAACTAAGAACAATGAACTGAAGTGGAGAAGAAGAAGAAGAATTAGAGCAAGTAATAGAATAGTAGGGATGCGTAAAAGCATTATACTAGATTATTGGGTAGTAACTTTAGGAATGAGGCATAAGAATTTCTTATTAATCTCCTTTAGTAGCTTACCTTTGTCAAAAAAATTCAAGAATTGCATCATTCACCATATTCTTTATAAGAGGTCATGCATTTTGAAAGAGACAACCAACACTATAAGAAAAGTAAGAATTAGCAACGGAAAATTACCGACGGAAACTAAACGTAACCAATTAGCGACGAAAATCATATTTCCGTCGCTAATGTCGAAGTGAAAAATTCATTTAGCGACGGAAAATAAAACGTAGCAAATTAGCGACGGAAACTTATTTCCGTAGCAAATTAGCGACGAAAACTTATTTCCGTAGCTAAAATCGAGGTGAAAAAATTTTATTTAGCGACGGTTTTAATGTTCCGTCGCTACACATGGAGGGAAGGAGGTAAAATAAAATTTAAAGGCGGGATAATAAAAGTTAAAATTTGCGACGGAAATGTTCCGTCGATAAAAAGGCGGGAATTATTGGCGGGAACTCAAATTTTTTAGTTTACCTACGGAAATTTCCGTCGGTAAATTCTTTTTAAATATCAGCTCACCCGGCTTCTCCTTCCCCCCACCACGTTTTCTTCTTCCTTCTTACTGCGTCTCTGCTTCGGTTTTCTTTTCTCCGGTTTCTCTGTTATGAACTCCTTTTCTGCTCGTTGGTATTGTCTTCTCCGGCCATTGCCATCGTGTCCTTTGGTGGAGGTATTTTTGCAACTACTTTCATTTATTTGTGCATTTTGTCAATGGAATAAAACTTTAAAGTATAAATGGTATTGATAGAAGGGTTAAAACGTGATTTTAGTTGTGATGTTGGGATACATTTCTGATTCTAGCAGTGCGAGGTGGGATGTGGCTCGCAAAGATTTTGTCTTGGGCTCGAACAACTTCTCTGACCAAGTTCGGGGAGCTAACCATGAGACAGTTTATTACCGAGACAAAGCTTAGATGGGTCCATAGACAACTAGCCAAACTTCCCTTGTCTCGATGTATGTCTTGGCCAAGAAATAGAAGGTAACAAGAGAAACTGAACACTTTGCAGGTAAATTTTAAAAAATAATTTTAAACAAATTTACCGACAGAAAAAAATTCCGTAGGTAATTACCGACAGAAAAAAATTCCGTAGGTAATTTTCTGACAAAAATTTATCGAACAATGAAATAACCGTCGGTAAATGTACCGACGGTATACAAAATTTCCGTCGGTAAATTTACAGACAGCCATATTTCCGACGCTTTTTTCCGTCAGTATATTCTGTCACTAAATAAGCTTACCGATGAAATTTGTCTACATTCTGTCGGTAATTTCCGTCGCTAAACTCCATTTTTCTTGTAGTGAAACTCACTTAATGAATCTGCGAAGTAAAATATGTTATATGGGATAGAGTTGCTATTTGAAATATGGTTATAGATGACGAAGAAGCAAATTGTTTAATGGCAAAGTAGAACATAGTGAAGGTGTTTGCACTTGTCTAGTAATAATGTGGTTGAGCAACTATTGCATTTGGGTGAGTTTACACTTGGCAAACAATCAAGTAATAGATGGCGAAAGTGAAGTGTCATTGATCTTAATTGGAATTAAAAAAGGTTTTTTTTTTATAATTTGCCATATTGGAAGGAATTGTTATTAAGGCATAATCTTGATGTGATGCATATTGAAAAAAATATTTGTGAGAATATTTTAGGTACTTTAATGGGAATTTGGAAAATCAAAAGACACAATTAAGGCTTAGATTAGACTTGTAAGACATGAATATAAGAAAAGATTTGCATTTGAAAAGAAGAGATGATGGCTTATATATCATTCGCCCTGTATATTACAACATGTTAAAAAAGGAAAAGCAAACTTTTTATCAATTTCTTAAATCAATCAAGTTTCCTAATGGGTATATTGTTAGAATAGGAACGTGTCCTATTAGATGTGAAAAGAGAGATTATAGGAAAGGATTGATCTCACTTGATTGTAGGATCAATCCTTTCTTTACTTACATTGATCCCTTCCTAGAATTAAGCAAAAAGCAGTCTATAAGACTTGTAATTGTAACGCAACATCAATATACGAAAAAATTACAGAAATTATGTTCTTTCTAGTCTCATATGGTATCAGAGCAGCTACGATTTTAGAGTTGTTCATTGTTTCATCATATGCCTGTTTCCTACCTATCTCATAAACCATGGCCGAAGATACTAGTAGTAGCAGCAACCATCACCCAGCAATCTCAGAAGCCACTGAGATGCTATCAAACCAAATTGCCCAAATCCTGCAACAACATACCACAAATCAGTCCGAATCTAACCAAACAATCTCAATATCAATCAAATTGAATGAATGCAACTACTCCATGTGGTCACATCTGATGCTGTTTGCCATTGGCGTAAAGGGAAAATTGGATTTCATCACTGGTAATACAATCTCCCCAGCACCAACAGAATACAACAGATGGCGACAGAGTGATCTCCAAGTTTTTTCCTGGATTATTAGAGCAATAGAACTAGAACTAGTGAGACAGTAGATCGAATATCCCACATCCAAAGAACTATGGAATGGAATAACAACAACATATTGCAGTGGGGATGGAGCACTGCAGATTTATGATCTCATCTCAAAGGCTAACCAATTCCGACAGGGAACACTTTCTCTAGAAAAATATTACAGTAATTTCCAGGGGATGTGGCGAGAAATTGATGTTCGTCAACCGAATCCAATGGTGTGTGCCAC
>JANZLX010000002.1:30133106-30153901 GCA_025531955.1 Erythroxylum orinocense
AGGTAATTTTCTAACGAAAATTTAGCGACCAATGAAATAACCGTCGGTAAATGTACCGACGGTATACAAAATTTCCGTCGGTAAATTTATCGACAACCATATTTTCAACGCTTTTTTCTGTCAGTATATTTCGTCGCTAAATAAGCTTACCGATAAAATTTGTCTATATGCCGTCGGTAATTTCCGTCGCTAAACTCTATTTTTCTTGTAGTGCAGTAAGTTCATCGAGGCCTAGAGCCTTATCAAGACTCAACTCAAATGCGACTCTCTCAATGTCTTGAGCGTTCACAAAACCATTTAACATCTCTAATTCATCTTTAAAGAATTGGTTGCGGATAGAAACCAAAATAATTGCAATTGAGGCTTGAGTTCCTATACAATTCTTGAAGAAAGTAACTACCTCTTCTTTCAAATCATTTTGAGATGTCACCAAAGCATTATATGATTGCTTAGGAAGCATATCTTATTGGAGTTCCTTCTTACCAATATCAAATTGTTGAAAAACTTTGTGTTTTTATAACTATTTTAAGTCATTGTGCTTTAAATTTTTATTTCATTAGTGAATTATGAATAGAAACTATATTGGTATGGTCATATAAAACTTTTTTTCTCCTCACTTAACAAATGAGGATCACTTGGATGTTATACTATAGATGATACATTCCCATAAGTGCTACTGCTACTTCTTGAATTTTAACTCTGGGAGTTTTTTTTTTTTATAAGGTCAAACTTCTTTATGTAAACAAATGCCTTATACCTTGAATTATACGTGATATTTCTTTTAAACTTAAAGGCCTTGTTTTTTTTATATAGTTTTTAGTTTCATTTTTGTTTTTTATTTTCTATTTTCTGTTTTTTTAAATAAAACAAAAACTTATTTAGTTAATGTTAATGTAATTATATTTTTATCACTCATAATAATTACATGTTTGATAAAACTTAAAAATAAATTATTTTTAATTAAATAAATTTATTTTAATCTCTTATATAATATTTTAATAATAAAATTATTTTATTTTGTTAAAATAAATAATTTAAAATTAAAATTTTATTTAGAAACCAATATTTATTTTAAATATAATTTAATTATTAAATCAAATTTTATTTAAATTTTATATTTTTTGAAGATATTTCAAATTTAATTACATTTATTAATAATTATTAAAGTTAAATTATTTACAAAAATTAAATAAAATTATAAAATAAATTAAATTATTCATAATTCTTATTAAATTAATCTTAATTAACTAAATATATAATATCAAATTAAAATTTCATAATTCTTATTAAAAATTAATATATTAAGTAATTAAATAATAAATATTTAATTGATAATAATTATGGACAAAAAAAACAAAAAACAAAAATACTTTTATAGTTTCCATCTTTTTTTTAAACCGGAAGATATCAAAACTATAAATAGAAACCAAAAATAAAAATGAAAACAAACCAGCCCTTATTTTCAAAACACACAATTTGATTTATACAAAGTAAAAAGAAACACTGTTTGCATCAATCTTTCATATACTGACTAGTCTAAGGTTGATTTATGGAGGAATCCAAATCGATTGCTGCTCCTTAAAGATAAACACGAAACGACAACGTCGTTCGTTCCCATCTTCAACCCTGTTCCAGTGTTCCTTACTTTCTATGTCCTTATAAAACTCCGCAGACGAAGGCCCATAGCCACACACTCTATCCCTCCTGCCACCGTTCAACGCCGTTGTCGATCAGCGAAATGCTGGCTGTCTCCATGGGGTAAGAATATTCATTCATTAATACAAATGCAATACGCAATCTCTCTTTCTATATTTGCTAAATGGGTATTGAATAGTGAGAGTTTTTAACAAGCAGAAGTTGGTGTAGTGGAATTCCAAGAAAGTGTTTGATGACTTCTCCTTCATTAGTTCGTCGCTTTCGTCGCTACTGTACCTTCTCCTTGTTACAACCCATAACTCCTCCTTCAAGTTCTGTAAAGTATTTCTCCTCTCTATCCTTGTTTTCCTTTTAAATGTTCATTCATTGGTTTCCATGGGAGTATTAGTTACTTGAAAGACTAGTTCTTAACTACAGGAATGGCATGGTAATAGATATGTTGGTTGTCTTAGGTATTTCCTCTTACTTTCTCCTTTGTTAGATAAATATCCTTTTAACTGTGAAAGAACCTATTAAAGTTTCCATCTTTCTCTTTCAGGAAAAGAATAGTGTCTGGAGTCCAGCCCACAGGATCTATACACCTTGGCAATTATCTTGGTGCTATAAAGAATTGGATTGCATTTCAGGTTTCGTTTGCATCATTCTTAGCAGATCCCATCATAAGTAGAACTTTAAATACTGCTTCCTCTTTCTGTTATCTGTTCTTGCAATTGCTTTTTTGTTTCTCCATAGCTATTTCAATTTTTTTTTCTTTTAAAGATTTGAACTTTTGATGCAAGAGGTAGTCATAGAGAACTCCTAAATGATACCTTAACTATTTCTTGGCCTTTGATTTTGCTTGCAGGACACTTATGATACCTTTTTCTTCATAGTCGACCTCCACGCGGTATGTTTCAATATCTGTTAAAGTTTGTAAGCTCGACATTGTGCATTGTGCAATCCAGATGACATAATGGATCCTTGTAACAATTATGAAATCATTATGATGTTTATGTCCTTTAAATTTCTTTCTTGGGCTCTGTTTACCAGCTAGGAATATTGTTTAACTCATAAGTGATGTTTGTTTCCTTAGATTAAAAGATCGATCGCCTTAAATTGATGGCATTTCAAAGAATGTACTTGTAAATGCATTTGGAGCAATCATTAACAATGGTTTAATGTCCTTGCCAAAGTATTGCAATCAAGTGAAGATAAGAAACTTAAGCAATGTACAAGGTTGTTTAAAAAAGGGATCTGATTTGAGGTCGCCTATTGGAGAGTAAGAAAGTAGTCGAGCTATATTAATTAAATCGTCATGACGGAGAGATGCAACTAAATGAAGTTGCTACTTATGTGGATTACCAACTAATTTGAAGTTAGTCAAATCCCAGTCCTTTTATGTGCTAAAAAGCATTTCGGTTTTTAAGAAGCTGCCTAAATATTATACAGAATCTGGTGCAAAACCTTTTTAAGTTTTAGACTTAGTTTATTTGCGTTTCTTATTATGAAAAATGGTGAATTTCAATATGGATTAATTACCTGAGTATTACGGGGTTGAATATTTGGGAATTTAATTTGATTAGTACTGATGGATGACTTTGTAAAAGAGCTAATATAATGTGTTACATTCTAATATAGGGATACACTCAACCTTTGATTCATTCTTCTTGGTTTTGGAGTAACTTCAGGACTAAGATTCAACCTTTGCTTTAGTTTTGCTTATTCTGTAAGTTGACTTTTCTTGTTTCACTTAATTTTGAACTATTATTACATTTATGATTTTAGATTACATTGCCATATGATACTCAACAACTAGCTAAGGCTACGAGAGAGACTGCAGCAATTTATTTAGCTTGTGGCATTGACACTTCCAAGGTTTTTCAGCTATTATTCCTCTATAATTTTCATGGCAAGCAGTATTTAAATATACAAATATTTGTATTTATTTAATTTCTCTGATTTTTGCATGCAGGCTTCTGTATTTTTACAGTCTAATGTCCGTGCTCATGTTGAACTTATGTGGCTCCTAAGTTCTGCCACTCCTATTGGCTGGCTAAATAGAATGATTCAGTTTAAAGAGAAATCCAGGAAAGCTGTGCGTATTCATCTCCACTGTAATATTGAGTTGCTCATGTTTCCTTGAATTCCTATTCACTAGAATGGCTTTGTAAGCCTTAGCTATCTAGTTTGTATTTTCATACATTAAAATGGTAAATATGCAGTGGGTTCTATACTGCCCTTGATTGTGCAATCATCTTCTTGCCATAGTAATATTCTTCTAAACTTTTAAATAGTGTTCACTTCTTATGATTCTACATCTATCTGTAATATTAACATAATCTCTATGTCATTATAGCTGTAGCTAATAATGTTATCCGTACATTTCCTTTTTATTCTACTATTGTCATCTTTGATTTCATAGAGATTGACTCTTATGATCTGCACTTGATCTTTGTAGGGAGATGAAAACGTTGGAGTTGCTCTTTTGACATATCCTGTTCTGATGGCTTCAGATATTCTTTTATATCAGGTGGCTACATTTTTCACATGTGAAGTGAAAAGCTATGCATTTGTTGGAAGATTTTATTGAGATTTCCCCCCAAGGTTACATGTTTTGGAAACATTAAGAATGGAAAAGGAGGATGATTGAAGTTGAATCATGGAATTTAATGTCTTATATAGTGCACCTTATTGTGATTTAATCACATCAATTCATGTTTAGATGTTTATAAGAAGTGATAATTTGCTGGGAGTGCATGATCCTTACGTGTTTGCAGTTTGACTCCACAGTCTGACTTTGTACCAGTTGGTGAGGATCAGAAGCAACATCTGGAGTTGACTCGTGAGTTGGCTGAGCGCATTAATTATTTATATGGAGGAAGAAAGTGGAAAAAATTGGGAGGGTAAGCAATTACTTTTTGGCATGGTTGGAGATTCTTTGTAAAGATTATATGTTGCTATGCCCGTATTGAACTTTTACTGAAACTTGGTGTTCTGTTAACAGGCGAGGAGGACCCATCTTTAAGGTGGATATTTTGTTTCCATTTTATACTTTCCAGTGTCATCATGAATAACGAGTAATTAAAGCAGTTTTTTAGACACTAATGTAAATTTTTTTTTGTAGGTTCCTGAGCCACTTATCCCACCTGCTGGAGCTCGAGTTATGTCTCTTACTGATGGGCTCTCAAAGGTTGTCTGCAATTAATTTTAATCTGGAGATTTGTATCTTTAAATCGTTGGCTTACCATGTTTATTTTGGTGCTGTTGGGGGCACTTACTACAATTGAAAATTGCTAAAATTAGATTATAAGCCAGCTGTTTGTATCTTCAAGCTTTTTTTGGAGATTTACGTGATAGATTTCATCTTATATGTTCTATGTCCTGTTGTCTTGTTATTGCCCTTTCTATTTCAATTGATACTCTCATCTTTTGTAAATATAAGATCCTTAGTTGCCTTAATGATCACAAAGCATAACTGGTAGAGGAAGTAATTCTCCATTAAATTAGTCCTGTACTATTCTTTCTCTACCTCATGGAAAAAGTCTCTTCATGACTCCTGGGATAAGTCACTGTAGTATTTTGGTATGCTGTTTATGTTTGCTTATTTAGTTAGTACAGTGGCAAAGCACCCTGCACTTTTCCAAGAAGTTGGGTGTTCAATTCTTCACCAAGGTGGGTAGGGCTTTGGGTAGTTACTGGATTTGCACTTTTACAATTTATGAAAAGAAGAATCTAAGACAACTGGCATGTGTGACTTAGTTCTCCAATTGATGTTGCAATTCAGATTTGGCCCTACAATGGTCAATAGACAAGGAAGGGAAACCAGGGCGGTATTTAGTTCTGTTCTTGGTCATGTTCAGAACTTTTATGATTTCATAAACTCCCAAAAGCTGATTATAGGTTTAAAAAAGAAAATTTGGCTTTTGACCATTGCTGGGAGTGATTCTATACACTTCCTGTTGGAAGATCTTGTCAGGGATCAGTGGTAGAGCCCCCAAACATCCATTCTTCATAAGGGATGTGAAGCCTCCCAGGTATGGTGATATGCCCCAAGTGAAGCCCATGGCCCAAGACACCCCACTTCATGGAGGAAAAGAAAAATAAGTGTGCTCTAGTTTTCCTTCTACTGTATCTTTTAAGTAAAGATGTGAAGAAACAATTCTGTTTATGACAATGTTGTCCATGAAAAGATTGGCTGTTACTAGTTTACTGTATGTATATTCTTTGCCTGTTTTTTCTATCAAACTGTGGCTCATGATTTTTTTCCTTAATTCCAATTTATAGTTGATCACTGTAAGCAGTAAAATGTAAAATGTTAACTGAAAATAAAAACTGCTAAATATCTAATTATTCTTTTCTCATCATGTTTCAGACACTTAATGACATTTCCCTGTGATTCAATCTTGTAGATGTCCAAATCGTCACCTTCTGACCAATCTCGAATCAATCTTCTTGACTCAAAAGATGTGAGTTCACACACTTTACCTATGTATTGTAATTTGACTACTATAGTGTTTAAAATTATTGATTATTATAGAAGTATGTAAGACTACAGATCTTTTCCCTTCTTAACAATAATGGGTACTTTTAATGTTCCCACTGCAGTAATTTAGTCTCTTATTCTTTGTAGATCAACCAATTATACTGTAATCTGTTATTTTATTTCTAAATTATAGCATGTCTTCTCTTTCATATCATTTTTTTTCCCCAAAGAGTCTTGCCTCCCAAACCAATTGAGACTGTTTAAGTGAGTGGGAGTTGGAAAAGATGTTTGTGACTATGAAGCATCATGTGTTAAATTTGGAGACTGGAAACCAATAAGGTCTAGTGCTTCAGTGAATCGGGAAACCGAGTATTTTAGTTCTGTAGTTAAACAGCTTAAATAGTTTTTAGGAATCAACAATAAATGGTGAGGAAGCATGAAATCCAGGATACTCAAGTCATTTCAAATCAAAGGACTGGAGTTTGGAAGTTGATGTTTTATGGGATCTGATATTTTATCCTTTAACCCAAAAGTGTGAAGCATGGAAATCAAGATTTTAGGTTTATTTCTGTTATGTTGTAGATGTTGTAAGTTTGCTATTTCGATTAATGCCTATGGTTGGTAGTGATTAATTTGTTCCCTCATGAATCTTTGATCGCGAGAACTTGTCTAAACTGTTAGTGAGAGATTCTAATGTTATTTCTATTTTACTTCCTCATTGAGTTTGACGTTTTATGTTCATTTTACATTTGCAGATGATAGCGAACAAGATAAAACGTTGCAAAACGGATTCCTTTTCATGGTATTCTATCCAGAAGGGGGAAAAAAATTTTCCTTCCTCTGTTAGTCTTCTTACAGGAATGATCTATTCTGTATTGTGTTTGAAAATCTCATGTGCTGCTTTTTCCTCTTCTTGCAACTCTTACAGCTTGGAATTTGACAATCCTGAAAGGCCTGAATGTAACAACCTTCTTTCAGTATATCAGCTTATTTCTGGCAAGACAAAGAAGGTCATGTAGTTAATATGTTGTTTGCTTAAGCTGCTTTATAATTCTTCCATTTCTGAAACTTTCTATCTTGAATTATCTTGAGATATTCCTCACCCGATTTCCGTTGGTATGTATGGATGGCAGGAAGTTCAACTGGAATGCCAAGATATGAACTGGGGAACATTTAAATCTATTCTGGCAGATGCCTTGATTGATCATCTTCATCCCATCCAGGTTTTTATGCATAATGACTTGTTCTCATTATTAGGATTTTGAATTTGCATTTCAAAATGTAACTGATGTCTCGTTTTGCCATTAACAACACTAGTTATTAGCGGGGACAAAAAGTAGGTGCAGTTATTTCTTCAATCACCATATCATATTAGCGGCATTAATTTCCTTTTGGTAGATTCTGAACCTGAGATTGAGCTGACTTCAGCCTGTGAGGAAAAAGTGTGAAAATGCAGCTTGTTAACACAACATGCTAAGATGGTTATCGTTAACTTGATAACAAACACATGTTTTGGGACCTGCATAATCAAATGCAGCCTGATTAAGAAAGGATGCTGCCTATTTTTCCATAATCAAATTCAGCCTGTTAGCATGTGATCTGCTAAATATAGTTTTAAATTAGATATGCTAAATATACTTTTAAACTAGCTAAATTAGCTCTGATATTGCAAATTAACCCTGATGCTATGTAAAAGTAGAGATAAAAAAGAAAGAGAAAGAAGAAGAATATTGTTACGTTCCCGACTAATGGAAAATATATTTAATGTGTTCGAATGTAAAACTTATTCCACACACAAACCAAAAAGGTAGTAAGGTATTTTATTCATTAAATTTGTCCCGTTTATCTATGATAGTGGACGGTATGATGTACCATAAAAAGATAATAAAACTTTTACGCAACATCTAAATAATTCTAAAATGTTCCTATGTTGGATACATAGTAATACCTGTTTATCAAATAGTAAAGTTTCAATGGTAACCCTCAAGTTTGTAAGCAGATGTTTTTTAAGGACAGTCAATCTCTTATTGCTGATTTTTTTTTTAAATAAACCATAAAATTACAAAAGGAAAACCAAACCTGAAAGTAAAGGAACAAGCATCTTGGTTGCAGAAGAATAGAGATAAAGAGAGAGTAGAAAAGAGATATTTGCTGGAAAAGAAGAAATGAGGGTAGATAGAAAAGTTAGAAAAGGGGAAAGACAAGAATTGAGGGAAGATCGGTTATTGGAACGAAAGATAAAAGTAGAGGTAATGGCACTTTCTATGGGCTACTAGAAAGAAAGACATATTAGTACTGATGCTCTCAATGGACTATTGGAAAGGAAAACAGAACAGATGTGGTGATGCTCTCAGAAGAAAAAAAAGACGAGAGGACTTTACTAGAAGACAGAAGATATCAATGACAAATGAAACAGCAAAGATTATAAAGAAAAGAAACAAAGGTTGTAATTTAGGTTTTAGGATATAAACTTTAGGCTTTGAAGAAGAAAGATGAAACAGAGGTTAGTGATTCAAGTTTTAGGATCAAAGCGTAAGTCCTAAAAGGAAGAAATAGAAGTTTGATCTCAGGATTAGAATTTGGTTCTAAAATTCTGTCAGATTAGATTTTATACTATCCCAGGATCAGAATTTGGTTCTAAAATTATGTCAGATTAGATTTTATACTATGTTAACTTTCATATATTGTGAAAACAAAGATACAGAAGAAGGAGAAAGGTGAAAAACATATGCAACAGTCTAACATTGTTGGACTGTAAGTTTAGTTCATCTATTTATAAACATTAGGGTGATAAATGTTCTATACATAATAATGTTCTTGTACTAAATGATAAAGCATATACTTTTCTTTGATGTTATAATTCTATCCGTCTTCCATTTGTAAGGTTCCACTAAATTTTTCTTTGCAATTTTTAGTCGGTAAACATAAATTGTATGAGAAAGGAATGAGCAGGAAAGAACTCATTTCATGGCAAGTATTGAAATCGTTGTGGCCGCTGAAATTGAATGGACGAAGACTGTACTTTTCATCTTGAAGTGAAAAAAACCATGTTATTTAACATTAGCAAGTCAAAGAGTTACACTGGTAGTAGTCTGACATTGAGAACCTCTCTAATCAAATAATGCCAATGCTACCGCCCCACAATTGATAGTTGATAGCTCTCATAGATTTGAGCTGGTAGGACAATTTTTTGTTTATATTCTTTCAAAACGCATGATTTTCTCAGCAGATAATTGATTTGAAGATAATTAGTCCTGATACTACTCGGTGATGAATTTAGTATCATTTACTATCTATAGGAAAGATCTACTTTGTAGCTCTTTAGTATAGTTGTTAATTTGTGATGCTTTCTTTCAACTGGGCCAAATTGATCTTCAGTTTAAATGTTAATGTCCTCAATCTGAACTGAAGACCTAGGTTTATAATTCTGCAGGTTCGGTATGGTGAAATAATATCTGATTCAGCTTATTTAGATAAAGTCTTGGATGAAGGCGCTAGTAGAGCGTCAGAAGTAGCAGATACTACTCTTAATAATGTATACCAGGCAATGGGATTCCTGCGAAGATGAGAAACAGGTGGTATCATCCAAAAGCGTCTATAAGACAACAAACTGGAGTTACTAAACTTCTGTAGCATATTTTGACAGCAATTTGTTGAGTACGCTCATAATCAGGTGTCTTCTAGCATGACTTGTAAACGAGGGTTACAATTGGTAGAATTGCCTCACGTTTTTCTTCGATTTCTCCAACCATTTAAGAGTCCCGTTGAGCTGTTTTTGTAAGTCCAATTTCATGGAAGTTGGTAAATTTTTATATTCTGTTATCTCATTGTTGTTTTCCTTTATTCTGCAACTTAAATTTGATATAGGTTCACTTTCCTTTTACTTCTCGTCTAATGTGAAAATGCATGTTCACATGATTTCTATATGGCTGAACTAGGAGTTCAAGGAATTCTTATCTATATTGCATGATTTGAGCAAACAAATTTTCCTTATCATAGCACCCAAATATTCCTTAATTCTTAAACCAAATCCCCAATTCCGTTCAATCTCTGACCATATATCCTTATCATAGCACCAATCCATATAATTAATATAACATAGCATATCACTTTTGAGGTAAGTATGGACACATTAACAATTTTCATTTTGCAAAACAAAGCTTGAATAAACCCTTTAAACTACGCTCAATTATATTGAAATTTGTAGTAACATACTCTCAATTTTATACAATTTTACTGTAAAAGCTAAGCATGAATATGTGGACAAAATAAGACTCGCGGACTATCTCAAGGAATTTAAAAAAAAATACAGAAAAAGGGAAAGGATGCCACAAAATGATGATATACAAACGTGCCAGATGAGGTTTTTCCCTTTAATCACCTGGCATCTAACCTTGTAACAGTGACTTGGTTTACAGAGAACGACTCGTCTTGCCTTCCTGAAGATGAATCAGTTTCAAAAGGACTCCTACCAAGGCAGAACCCTGGAGTTCTAGGCTGAGGCATTGTTGCAGTATCACTGCTTAACATTAGGACCACAGACGACATTGTTGGCCTATCTTCTGCACGTTCTTGAACACACAGGAGACCTACTTGTAAGCATCTTAAGACTTCAAAGGATGAATATGACATCCCAACTGATGTGTCTAACAATTCTATTCCGTTTCCTTCTTTCCACAGCTTCCATGCCTGCAGCATTGTGATTACGGTTTCTTGGTCATTAGAAAAGCAGATTTGTGTAAAAGTGAATTGGAACCAAATATAAATAAGAGACAGAAACAAGGAATCCTATGCAAATTCTTAATTAAATGGACGTCATAAGCTAAGACAGACTTACATGACCTAGAAGATTAAGCTCAGTGTTTGGATGATAAAATCCTCGGTTCTTTTTGCCACTTACAATCTCCATCACCAGAACACCAAAACTGAAAACATCTGATTTCACGGAGAAGATTCCATCCATTGCATACTCTGGAGACATATAACCGCTGCACATAAACATTACGACAAAAGAATCAATTAGGGAAAGGGAAATTGTTTTCTTAACCTGCAAACAAGTAGTAATTCAACATTTACACTTACTATGTTCCCACTACTCTCCTGGTGTTTGCTTCTGTTTCATCTCCACCAAATAATCTAGCCATGCCAAAGTCTGATATCTTAGGATTCCATTCTTCATCAAGCAGAATGTTGCTTGCTTTGAGGTCCCTATGGATAATTCTAAATCTGGAATCCTGGTGCAGATATACAAGTCCTCTAGCAATCCCACAGATGATATTAAAGCGCCTTTGCCAATTCAGTGACGAACTTCTTCCTTTATCTGCAACAGCAAGTCAACCAACATGAGTGCCTTGAAGTCAACTGCAAACATTGTCCATAAAGGAAACAAAGATTAGCTAAGCATGTAAAAGAGATTGAAAGAGACTAACTGAATAGAGCAGAATCCAAGCTTCTGTTTTCCATGTACTCGTAAATGAGCATCTTCTCGTCCATGTCAGTGCAGCATCCAACAAGTCGAACCAGATTCCTGTGTTGAAGCCTTGCAATAAGCCTAACCTCATTCTTGAACTCTTCAGCTCCCTGAACAGAGTTCTTCGAGAGTCTCTTCACTGCTATGTTTTGCCCTTCCACTAGTTTACCCTGGCATTGACAGGGTTATGTTTGTCAGGATCGCACAAGTAAAAGGGGCCACTACTCAGGATATGCATGGCTTCTAGGTTTGCTTGTTTTAGTGGTTACATATGCATATATGTTCTAGGGTCTGCTCTAAGATCAAGGAATTTACCTTGTAAACAGAACCAAAACCACCCTGCCCTATTTTATTTTCTGCAGAGAAGTTGTCCGTTGCCATTACCAAAGTGACAAAGTCGAAGAGGGGTAGTTCCAGTTCATCTGTACTTTTTTCACCTGAGTAGTCTCTTTTGCTTGAGACAACCACATCATTTAACATAAAGTCCTGGCTTCTCTCCAGAGGTCCTGATTTTAGGGACAGCAAGCCATTTACTTTTAATACAGCCAAATAGAAACTAACTCCACACACCTGTGAATAAATTTGTCAATCTTACCTTTCTGTTCTGTGCTCTGTTTACATGTATTTAACAATTTCTTCCTCTTCCATATAAAAAATCCACCTAAAGCTAATAGCAAAATTCCACTGCCAACTGAAATGCCAATAATGAGAGCACTTACATGACCGCCGTTACCTAATAAAAAGGAATTGGAGATGGTGCTTAGTCATGTCCAACAAGGCACAAAGAATAAGTGCAAGTTTTTTAATCTTCAACATGGTGGATAGAATACAATTATACAAATATTAGTTTATATTATGATTTGTGGTTAGTCCTGTTATAAATTCAGACTTCACGGGTATTTTAAAAGAAAAAAACAATTGATAGTGAAAGTTTTACAAACTTGGGTCGTCATAAATGAAAATTTGCCCACCTAGTTAAGGCAAATTAGACTAAATTGCTTCAGTCCATGACAAGTAACAGGGATTGTCAATTTCAGGTAAACATGATCCACAGAACCTACCATGTGGTTTGTCAATTTCAGGGTCATTAAAATAAAAGCTGCATATTAAGTGCTTTCAACCAAGATTCTCCTTTTGAAAGCACACGTGGATTGACAAAAGCAGATGGGAATGAATGATTTTAAATTCAATTTTGGCTGGACATACACCTAACTCAACTACATCTCACCCCACATTTGTGTCCCAACTCCCAGGTCAGGTCGATCCAAATCCAGGCCAAGTTCTGTATGCAACTCATAAGCTGAAAGCAATCACAAAATATGGATGATGCAAACAAGAACAATTACTACGCAAACACGAGAAGGATTCCAACAACATAAAGCTAATCTAAACCTAGACTTCTCACCCCCATATCTCAACCCTACCCTGCCAAAAGTTTAAATTAACATAATATGACATTCTCTTTCTAGAAGGAAGGATAATCGTGCGATTTTTGATGGGTCCATGGAATTACAATCCTTTTAATTCATTAATGTAGTTGTAGTCCCCAAAGAGATGGTCTTTAGAGAACCTAGACTGGCGCATCAAGTCAAATTTGCCGCCCCATTCTTAAAAACCAACTTTTGACCAATAGAAAAGCATTTACATTAACTGACCGCCCCTCCTCCTTCTGTGATTTCATTTTCATTTAAGTCACGCCAAGGGAATTGGTGTGGAGGTGGGGTCACCCAGGCTGCGAGAACGGAGATTTTCACATCCTGCGGAATTCGAACCAGCGAAGGGCGGAGTCGGAGGAATCCCATTCCCATCTCATGCGTTCACGTGGGTCCCAACTCTATCTAGGTTCTACGAAGCTTTGTAAGCTTTTCCCAATGGGTTGATATGGAAATTCAAGTTTTGACAAGCTTGTTTGTCTTGAAATGCAAAACTTGTTAGGAATCAATTAGATATTCACCTAATTGTATAATTTTCAATAAATAAAATCACCTACTACGTGCATACCGCCAAATGCAAGTTAGGTGAGGCAGACAACTACAGCTTCTGAAAAAATGTGCAAAAACTTTTTCGCCTCTCAGGTTGCTGAAACACTAGCGCGGCAAAACTTGAGCTCCTAATTAACCTACTCGAAATTGTCTCTAATTTTTATAAAATTAAACAAGAACACAACTGAAAATTTTGTGTACTTACCTATATCAGATGCTGCCAATCTAACGAAGAGATCTTGACCCCCTTCCGCATACTGCCTCATATCCAACAGCTCACCAACCCAAATCACACAGCCTGAACCTCCATTGGTTATGTTGGAGTTAGCATAAGCCATGCAAGAACAATTCCCCAAACACAACAATTCACAATCTTTAAGACTCATGTTCCTATCCACAAACGTCCTTGTGCTCTCCGGCACCTTCATGTTAGCTAGGTGCAAGAATTTATCCTCCATGCATTGCAAATTCGTCTTCCTCACACACCCACCTGATCCATCTCTCAGATTCCATGCCTGTGGATTACTAGGCTCGAACCCTCTCATGCATTTGCAAACAGGGGAAGCATTTGAATCGCATATACCGTAAGCACCACACGCACGGTAGTCGTCGCACTGGTCTTTAGGCGCATACCAAAACAGGTTCCACACTCGATTATCTGGAATCCAAATTCTTCTCTCAAGAACGCCAGAAGGAGTAACAATTAACCTTGAATAGAGGGACTTGCTTGATATGTGAAAAGAGTAATACACCTCATCTTGATTAGTAATAAAATCGAAGCTGATATGGTCAATTGGCTCCATTTCTGGTACCCCACTAAATCTTTCTCCATTCCATGGTCCACTACGATACTTTCTCATATTCTTGTTCAATAAGAACGCTTCTGGGAATCCATGGTAGTCTAACTTGAAAGCAAAATCACCTGTAGCAGGATCATTTATGCTACCCCAAGAACTTATGTACCGTTGAAATCCTGCGTTTAGATCCCATCCTAGCTTCATGTCTGGCAACAAAGTGTCGGTGGGATAATCGAAACTTTGCCACAGGTAACGATCACTTTCACTTTCTTCTCTTAAGACGAGGTTTCCTGTGTCCAGCAACTGAATTACTGGATTACTAGCGTTGTTGGTTTGGTTTGATGACCATATGACATTCTCGCCCGGGTCAAGAAGAACAATGTTTTGGTTGGAGATCTTGAATATTGCAGAGGAATTTGCAAGAGGTTTGTCTCTGTTAGCAACCCAGACCACGGTCTGATCAGGAATGTCCTTGTACCATATACCCACGTACCATTTCCCAGAATTAAGGGGAGTGAAGAACCCAAACTCAAAAATCTGACTTGAAGAGAGGATAGTTTGGCCATTGATGAGAGATTGAGAAGCAGATAATGTGTCCGCAGCGAAAGCAGAGCAAGAGAAGAAAGAAAGGAAAGTGAGGACAAAAAAGATGGTGAAGCCTTTCATTCTTCACTAACTATTTGAGGATTTCGACGATGATGTTCTCGATCAGATTCAAGGTACTTGGGGCTCGGTACTGCTTGGGTTTCTTCTTGCTTTTGAAGACATCATTCGTTGTATGATAGGCATATAGGAAAGGAGAGCTAGTTGACCCTTAAACAATGTTTTAGAGTCGTGGTCATCTCTGTTTCACCTTTGAATGTGGCCTTCTCCGTGTCCTTTACCAAATAAAAACTGACCTCTATAAAGTAGTGTGGATGGGAATGGGACAAAGTTGGGCTAAAACTGCGATTAAAAATAATAACATGTGTTCTTGGATTTGTCCTTTAGTGTAAAGAAAAGGGGACAGGAAAATAGGAACGGAAGGTAGGGCTCCGGCTCCCCACAGTGATTATATTCATTTACATCACCTTACAGTTATTTCTTACATTCCGTCAATGTATTGTACATGGTTAGGTTTTCAAGCAATAAGGACTCCAAACATTTTGAAACATTAGTCTTATAATCACACATGTTGTGTGTCAAAATCAAAATTTTTAACGCTTTCTACGTCACTATTTTAAGTTAACTATGGATTACAGGCATATAGTTAAACTAAAGAGTTAAAAAATGTTTAACTTCAAACCAAAAAAGATTAGGGTTTTAATTTGGTTAATTAAGCTAAACAGTAACGAATTAGACAAAAGCATTTAGTTATAGAATGGATTCATAATTACATAGATAGAGCTATTGATGGCTTATCATTCCAACTAATAATTATACGGTCATCAACTCAAATCAGGCAACATTCTTGTACTTAAAAATAGTTCTTAAAGGGGACTATACCGAGTCCAGATCTTCTGTTTAATATTATGGTGTTTTATTGTGTCCAATAAATTTCAGTCGTTTATTTATGTGGGTCTTACATAAGACCCACGTGGGATCCGCAAAATAAATTGTTGAGATTTCATGAGACAGAATAAGACAGAGTAAAACTGGACAGAGAATCTTGTCTCAACTATAACTCCTATAACAATAGCTGTAAAACCAAGCTATTATAAGTGGAAAAAAAAAGTTAAGAAAGCCAAAAAAGTAGAGCTACAACTCAGTCAGTGTCCAAAAGCAGTTCAACGCTCAAGTTAAAGCTAAAATGTAGGAAAATCTCCTTACGGAGTGATCAGGCCAACTCCACTTCTTGTCTCCTACGAAGATATCAACTTTTTGCATTATCAGGGATGCTGTGTCTTGAGTTACTAAAGTTTGGGAGCTTATGTAGGGCTTATATTATGCCAATTATCACACCAAAACTAAGTGATTTTTCTATTTCCAGTTTTGGGTTTAATAAATCTACTTATCTGGTCTCTCAAAGCTAGTATATGCTTGACTGTCCATAATGTGTTTTATCCAGGTATAATCTCCCAAATGCTTTAATTCTTGAGAAAGCATGAATTCATCTACTTGACCCATAGGGATTCTTTATCTATTAGTAGCTTCAATTCTATAGGTAGATAAAGGTGAGAACTCTAATGAACAAGCATATACTATTAACAACAGCTTAGATTAGTTTTAGGTAGTATGTTAGGTGGTCTATAATAGGCTGAAAATCATCGTATCTAAATCAGTTTATGGTATAGGTATGCCTAGAGACTTAGAAGGCATCTAGACTTGCTTGAAGACTGTTAAAACTAGTATTTGCTCACCTAACATTAAGGCACCAAGGATATGAAGAAGTATCTTTTAGCATTGTTAATTGAGAGATTGAGCATATCATGAAGGAATTTAGGAAATTGGTTAAGGCCATAATTAATTCTTTGTTCACTCCCCAAAGTAAAAACAAATCATATGCAAAAAAAAGTTTAAAGATCTTAAGTTTCTTACTTTCATAGCTGAACTTAGAACTTAAACAACCTTGTATGGTTCAGATTATTGGCAATAATTTGTGTTAAAACTTTTAATACATAGAGAGAATAAGTAAGGTGATTAAGGGTCATCTTGTCTATGTCCTTGTACTCACCTGGGGTACTTTACAGGTTCCTTATTAACTAATACACTGAATGAGGTAGTGGATATACATTGTTTGATCCATGTTCTAAAAAGAGATGGAAATTCCCAAACCTCTAGAATACTTAGGAAAAAATTCCAACTAATTAAGTCGAATGTTTTGCGGAAATCAATCTTCAATGGACAACTTTGAAACATTCTTTTTTATGATAATTTTTTTAATATCTCTTCAGTTATGAGGATGCTATCTCTAAAACTTCTCCATAGTATGAATGCTCCCTAGTTCAAGTTAATAATCTCACTTAAGCTTAATTTTAACTCTTCAAATTAGAGTATAGATATGATTTTATGAACACATTGTAACAAGAGATTGGCTTAAAATTAGTGAGGTTTGAGGCATTAAGGATATTAGAAATTACACAAATGTATTCATCTTTTGGAGCATGATGCTTTTCCTAAAAGAATTTTAAGACAAAATCTCAATAATTGTTTCCCCTATGAGATTCCATTATTTTTAAAGAAGATATTGAATCCATTAAGACCGGGTACTTTATTAGCTCCAATTATGAAATACATGTTTTTGATCTTCAGTCTTGGGATTGTTGCAATGATCTTTGTTCTACGAACCTTAAAGAGTGGTTACCTAAAAATGGACTTCATTTCTTGTATTTAGAAATCAATATAATTATTAAAGTTCTATTTCCTCCTTCCTGAGAGTTTCGGTTTTTAGGGTTAGCATACATCTGCTCTTGGATATGAGATAAATGTTTGAGAGCTTCCTTTTTAGAAACCTCCAAATTAGAGAATTTACTTTTTTAAGATTTTAGCTCCATTTTAATGGACTGTAGCTTCTTCATACATATAAATTCTTAAAAACATCTAACTTGAGTGTTAAGGCGACTTTTTACAACTTCTTTGTACCTTTTGGATCTTAGAAGGTGATTATTCAAATTAAATGGATTAAATTTTTGGTTGAAGTTGGGAGACAAGATCTCTATAAAGGAGTCATTAGAGTGAAGAGGGTATTGAAATATGCCTAATTATTTGGCAAAGAGGAAAGCTAACTCACATTTGTGAAGGCCCTATCTAATTTTGTTAACTTAGAATTTTATTCTCTAAGTTTTCAAACCCCAATTATATCCCTCATAAGAAGTCAGGCACAATTTTGGTAGAATCTCTCCCTGATACGCTTAAATTCTAGGTTAATCATTTACCAATCTCTCCCCGACACGCTTAAATTCTAGGTTAATCATAAAAGTGATCAACAATTTGGCATGCTTGATGGGAATATGATGCTGTGGACGAGGAATTTAAACTTTTTAGCTTAAGTATGCTAATGATATTTTATTGTTTTGTGGAAATGATCCAAAATCCCATCAAACCATCATCTCTTCACTAAACAACTTTTCTCTAATGTCAGGGCTACATGTTAACTTTGAGAAAAGAAAATTGATGGTCTTAGTTGGTATTTCAAAGGTGCCAGATATGTTCAAATAATAGGCATGCAACAAATACAACTACCTTTTACATACCTTGGATTACCTATATTTACTAAAAAGCCAAAAGCTATTGAATGCTAGCATTTGATTGATCTGTTAAGAAAAGCGTTGCAGCTTGGAAAAGTAGGTCTTTATCACAGATTGCAATGAAAACTTGGAGATTATACATTAACAAGGAAGTTTTGTGGGTCAAATGGATGAACACACATTATTTCTCTCAGAATTGCTTATGGAATCTTAAAAAGAACAAGAATCACTCCTAGCTCCTTATTGAAATGCTAAGATCAAGAAACTCTATGTACCCCTTAATCAAAAAACAAGTTAGGAAGGGTTGAAAACTTAGTTTTAGTTTGACAATTGGTGTTATATCAACCCTCTTCACTTGAAAAAGGAACTGAACTCCCACTAAACTAAAAATTGGGTAATATAATCTCAAGTGATTCTTGAAACTACAGATAAAGAGGTATGTCTCTCTTCTTTTCTAACTTACCAAACTTGATCAAGGCAAAGATCATACAATATAGATATTGGATAACTCCCATAACTTCTCCAATAAGTCCTACCTGGAGCACTTCATACCTCACTACCCTAAAAATGCACAGTAGAATCTCACATGGTCTAAATCCATAACGCCTAAGGCTACATTCACTTATTTGGCTTGATTTTTAAGGCTAGGCTTTAGAGTAAAGACAAAATTTAGGCCACAAACCACCCTTATGTATAATGTAAAACTGAAGCTAAAACAATCCCACACTTATTCTTTCAATGTTATTGCATATAATGAATTTGATCAAGGCTCCAGCACAATATGAACATATTTTGTAATGTAAGAAACTGGGAACAAATCATTCAGTGGGCATGTGAATGGAGCAAAAAGCTAGCAAATCATCCTATGTTATTTCAAACAGCTTTCTTATATTGTGTTTACATCATTTAGTCCACAACAAACTTGAATTGGACAAATATGTGCTAATATAGAAGCTGCTTGATTAGATAAGGAAATTTTTTTCATTTGAAAAATGAAATATTAACTAAAAATTGAACATCAAGAGTGTAAGAGTATAAACTCCATCTTCTTCTCATTGTTTCAATCATTTTCTCTGGAACTTGAATTTGTAAAATTTCCCTTATCCAAGAACAAACCTTGTGAGCTAACTCATATTTGTCCCTTTTAGAGTTGTTGAACAACCTTTATTCCTTTCTCTTCAAATGGAATAAACTGAGCAAGTTATAACTAGACTAATATCAAGATGATCTCCTCTCTTCATTCTATAAAGCTTATCATCCCATGCAAGTATTGTTGGATCGCCTATGGCCTGAGTATTTACAATACGCAACGGAATGGACCATACTATATAACAAGAAGTATAACAAAAAAATATAACACGTACGAAATTACCTCTTGACGCGGATTGGTATTTGTTTCTTTTTCAGATTTGTAGAAACTACAATGCGCGAATATCCTCTACCGGTATCCACACGAGGATGAACGATCCGCGCAGCGGCTAATGTGTGCTAGCACGTTCTAAAACCCTTTATGAAAGCCGCATAATTTTTCTCTTGGAAGAAGAATGGACAACTAGGTCTAGGTGGCTAGGGTTTTTGTCTCTCATCTAATGAGACAGAAGTTTCTTTATTTATAGAGAAAACCTAATCCCTATTATTTTTAGAAATAAGAACATCATAGTCCTAAACCCATTAGAATTATTGAAGCCCAATAAGTTTCGACCCATATTATATCTTATATAATAAAAGCCTAATAACTTAATTTAATCTAGCCCAATAAATATATCCACATATATTTATTCACTGCCTAATAAATTAGGCCCAAGGGAATAAACTCAGATCGCATCACTCTCTGTGTGTGACCCTATAGGCTCATTTGAATTGGCAATGGGCTTGATCACACTTTAAGGCCCATAAGTCATAAGCGGCATCTAGCAAGACATTATGACTACCCAAATCAAATGAGGATTGGTAATCCGATTTAACCTGTAACCATAGTTACAAGCTCAGTCCCTTTGTAACATGATATCAAGATTACTCATAAGGTATGGTACATGTCAACCTTTGATTAATCATAGTTTCGGCCCATTCTTTTTAGAAATAAGAACATCATAGTCCTAAACCCATTAGAATTATTGAAGCCCAATAAGTTTCGGCCCATATTATATCTTATATAATAAAAGCCCGACAACTTAATTCAATCTAGCTCAATAAATATATCCACATATATTTATTCAATGCCTAATAAATTAGGCCCAAGAGAATAAGCCCAGATCACATCAC
>JANZLX010000002.1:30248447-30261679 GCA_025531955.1 Erythroxylum orinocense
TGGCACTCGGTCACAACAGCATAATAACTGGAAAGTGAGTCACATGCATAACTGATATACTGTGATTTATACTGATATGTGGATTATTGTGCTGTGTGCACTATTTGACTGTGATTGTTAAACTGCACTGTGTGTATTTGTTATACTGAAATGAATTACTGATGATGTGGATATCTGTACTGTGTGCTAGGTGAACCATCGATGATGGTCACTCACTGAGTTCGCAAATCTCATCAAAATTTGCAAATATTTTTCAGGACTCTCTGAAGAATACCCGTCGCCGAACGGGAGTATGCTTTCTGCGTTCAAGTGAAGATTAGTGTTGGGATCAGTTGTGTCTGTCTCTTGTATTTGATATTTACTGTCTAAGTTGTATTTATAATTTTTCGAACCACTGTATTGGTGTTCGGCCCCAACTGGCATTGATCGAACTGTATGTTGTAATGTACTGATTGTTGTATTAATGAAACTCAATTGGACTGATCATTATTACTTGCATGTACTGTTTTCATTGACTGAGTGACTGACTGACTACTCTAGCACGCCGCTCTCACTGGCACGAGCTCAGACATCCCTCTCGATGTCGAGTGCGGGTCGGTGGGGGCGGGGCGCTACAATGCAACTCTCCTAGCTACTTCTAAAGGACTCAAACTTCAGTACCTCCCATTTAAATATTTTATATTTCCCATCTCCATAAAGAAGCTCTCCTACTTACACTATTCTCCTCTTTTGCATTCAATTAAAAAAAAGGCTTCACTATTAATGTAATAAAGTTCTTTCATATGGTGGAAGATTGCAATTTATAAACAATATAATATAAATTCCTAAGGTGAGATAATTAGATGTCTGCTTACCTAAAGATAAAGGGGCTTGGGAATTTGTTTGTCAAGTTCATAAGCAAAGTTGTATTTATGAAGAGATTGTGGCAGTTATGCATAAACAAGGAAGCCCTATGAGTGAAATGGATGGTTCTTCACTTCTTAAAAGAGGATAGCATTTGATCCTTTTAAGCTAACCTAGCATTTCTTAGACGTTAAGGCAAGTGTTTCCCATAAAAGAGTTAGCGCAATCTTCTATAAACCATAAAATAAGGGATGGAGAGATACTCTTTTTTGGTATGATAATATATTTGACATAGGTACTACTTCAAGCTTAGAGAATTTCATAGTCTTAAAACTATCATCCTTGAACTCAAAAAATTCCAAACACTTATAAAGGACAATGTATGGTTGTGACTTACACACTCTACTAAAGGATCCACTAAGATTATGGGTTACATGCCTAATTATTCCCCTAACTACTCAAATCATGATATAATTCTTTGGTTGCTTGATAAATAGATGAAGTTCATAAGTTCTTCATATAAAGAACTCCTCTTATGGCCTCATACAATTTCCAATGGATCAACCTCATATGGGATACTTCTCTCATTCCATCCAACTCTTTTATTTTGTGTCTTGTAGTAGTTAGGAAGCTTGGGATCAAAGACATGATGAAATTCCCCACATTTAGCTTTTGACCGTTCTTAAGCAAATTATCAAAATCAAAATCAAAATCACAAACTAAAACTTTTATCCATTTTCCATTTTTCCTAAGAATAGATAACCATGAGTAAAGATGAATGACTTTCAAAATGCATAGCAATAACTCAACATTCAAAGCTTAGAAATTGAGTAATCTAGAGGTAGACTTGAACAAAAGGTGTTTAAACAAGATATTTCCATGGTATATTTCTCCACATCTAAAAGTTGCATGCATAATCATGAATCAAAGGACTCTTCTAGGGTTGTAATGTGGGTAAGGGTAAAGTGAGATATATTTGGGTGATGTAGCATAAAATCCATCAAGCTAGTGAAGCAAAAGTAACAATGAATGAGATATCAAGTATACAAGTTAATATTCATTTAAAACTGGGTACCGTCAGCTATGAAGGATGCATGTTTCACAATTCAATTCAACTCTCACACCATAAGCCATATGAACATAACATAAAAAAATTCTCCATCCAAAACAACATCTGCCTCATATGCAACATACTCAAATAACCAATACATTACAACTTCAGTAGGATGCATTAATTATGAATAACTGTGCAAACCACATATGCACTTCCTCCTCGATATATTTATTTAAACATTTTTCTTTTTCTTTTTTTTTTCTCAAATATAATAGTGATAGAAGCTACATCAACATGAGCTTCATAACATGGCATATTAACAAACATAATCAACCCATATGTATGCATACCCCCATACTTAGGGTTTTGTACAATCACATTCATCAAGAATTAACAAATGCTACACTAGCTTTAAGGCTTGGTTAGGTGCATGTAATGTGGTTTATACAAATGAAAAGTCTAATAAAGTTTAAAGGGATTAGCAAAGGAAAATTCATATAATTGGGTAGGTTATTTGGCTAATGTAGCTCGTAATCAACAAATAATGCCTAATCACTTTCATAAAAATGCATGTGATCAACATATGGTCTCGAATAGAAAATCAAAGCAAAGTAAGGATGTTTATGTCATGAAGGTCACACATAACGAAAGACAGTAAGATTGATATGAATATGTCAATCTAATATGGCTCAAATCCTCACTGGTTTTCGTCTACCACTAGTCACTGCTCTTATAAGAATAATGAGCATTAACCAATCACAAGAGCAAAAGTATATGATAAGGTCAGCCTATACCCTAATCAAGCATAATTTATTAATTTTTTGTTCTTTAACCTCTCCTAGCATTTATTAATCGTGGGTTAAAAATTAACTCGAGTTTTTTTTTTCGGTTTTGTTTAATCAAGATATGATCGTTAATTAAACCTAACCATCGAATAACCTAGGATACGATCTCTAGATTTAATTAGGTAGTAGCATTACGAATTAGGAAAACCAATTAATCAAGGCAAAAATCATATACGATGCGTCATTTAACTTGGGTCATATTATCCCTAATGATTACGAATCATTAGTTATTACACATGAATTTCAACATAACAATTTCAGATTATATTGAAATTCTAGCAATGGGATTGCAATTAACAATTCAATGAACGCATTAAAATTATCAAATCACAATACCCATCGAGTTCATACATAAACAACCAAATAATAACGAAAATCTAATTATCCATACACAATACCCAAAATTAAAATAGGATAACACAATCAATTTCTAATGAGAGATAGAAACAACAAAATAATAATAAAATTACTTAACTCGGGTCATTGGCGTCGATGTTACCTCTGAACCGGCATCGGGACGTTTAGCCTTTCATAGGTATTTTTTGAAAAATTGCTTCAGTCCCATCTTAATATCCCACCGAAAATCCCTAATTGATTTCTCACTATTTACTGTAGCATTGCATTGTTCCACCCTCATTATAGCTACGCAGTCTGTGCCCCTCTATCGCCTCCTGTGCTTCTTGATATTGTATCGTTTGCTCACTATACTTGTGATTTAATTTTCGCTCACTTGTGCGTTTCACGCTGCCTCCCTTGCTTGTCTTCAAACGCAGTTGCAGTCTCCAAGCTGCAAGCTCCAGCCAGCTAAGCCTCCACGCCTGTGCCTACTGTTGCCGCCTGCGCCTGCACCTATGCGCCTGTGTCCCTTCTCTCTGCAGCTGCTCCCTTGTGTGATTTTATTTCTATCCCTCTATATTCTCTAGCGTTACTGCGCCTCCAGCCTCCTTTCTCTATTGCGTGATCCCCATGTATTTATTTTTTGTCCCTGTAACTTACGTTCATGTTGTGCCCTACATAGGTCTCCTCATTCATTTAATTTGTTGTCTCTATTTAATTCCTTCCTTGATTTATTTCTCTCCTTTGTAGCTTGTTGCGCCTAGGTCCATTTAGTTGTCCTATTGCGTGATTCATGTTGTGCCCACAGTGTGCATTCGACAATTTAATGAACTTTCCTCATTTTCCTCTTGTGCGTTTCTCATTTATTCTTTAGTCCACCCATATTGTAGCATTTTGGCCTTGGCCTTTAATTATGCTGCATCATTTTATTCTCTTTTCTCTGATTGCATTAAAATTTTTCTTCTTCTTTGTATCCATTTTTCTTGTCTTTTAATTTTCTTCTTACTCCATAAAGACAAGCAAAAATAAATCTTCGAAAAATGATCCAAATTTCGTGCTTTTGACTTACTTTAATTTATTTGCTTCTGAAATTGTACCTAAAATCAAATATGAATTAAAGTGAGTATCTTAATTATTTTTGTATCATTAATCGCTAAGTGTAAATAATTAAAAATATCAACAATTAAATACATATCAGTATCACATATCACATATACATTTAATAACGATCAATTTGTCATTTTAAATAATCAACATATTTTTTAAAAATGCATATGAAATACTCATGAGACTCCTTTCTAATTATTACGTTGTTGTGACCGAGTGTTTAAACTGTCTTGTATTCATTTTGGATACCATGCTCATTGCTAACTGTCCCTTATTCAATGTAGATACAGGGCTCATTTAACATAGCGAGCCTTAGGCTCTTTATCACTTTATGAGCTTGAGGCTCTTTTAACACATTGAGCTTTAAGCTCTGAACGGTGGCTACTCTGGTCAAAACTGCCATTATCTGATTGTGCATTCATGTATGAAATGCATCTATTACAATCAATCATATTGTGAAGCACATAGTTCATCCCATTCACATTCAAATAGCACTTCAATATCGCATCACATTTCACAATTATCGGACCTTTTGTCTGGAAATCAACACAATTAAATTCACATTCATTAAGTAAATCAAACATAATCTAACACAACAAATAATTAAGTATAACTGTCTAGGTTACTCACAAGTTGTTCCTGAAGCTAAAGTTTGGAAGTGCCATCAACGTCTGGAGGTCAACATTCCAATTGCTCCTCTAAATCAAATAACATATATATATATCACCATTTGCACAATTATAAGTGTTAAAAAATGCACATATATGAAATGAAATATGTACAATGCATGTTCACGGCAATCCCGGGTATTTTTCCATCAATTTCATGACAAAATCATTCTCATATCAAAACTCATCTAAATATATGTTATAGTTAGGTTTATGTCACACTAAAACCATTGAAATCTTTATTCCTTTCTTATTGAATCACTTCATATTTTTACAAGACACACTTTTGGGTCTACTGTTCGCATTCAATTAGAGAGTGAAAATGAAGTAATTTGGTCATACTCTCCTCTAGAAAAGTGTTCCTCTATGTCTTATGTTTCTATTGACACTAAAACCACTGAATTTGGTTTAGTACTTTGGAAGATATACCTCAAACGTGTTCAGACTGATCTTATCCAAAATAGTAGACTATACCTAACTTCCATCTAGAAATTGAACATCTTAGAGACTGAATCACAATTTGACTTTTTCATATGATTTGTAGCCTTATTTCTCTAGTTTAATCCAATATAAAAATCATCTCATTTGAAATCCTACAGTTCCAAATATAATCAAAATACTGAAATATGTTCAGTGGAATAACACCAGTTCATATTATTTAAGAGCACATTCACTGTACCTGTCCCACATTTTTCACTCAATCTTTCTCAATTCATTTCAAATGGCTATGATTTTTGGTTGAGATATACAGAAATGTGTTAAGAATCTATTGTTTTATGTCATTTGGATGTCTAGAGAAGAAGTTATGGTCAAAAGAAGCAAGACTGTTCAATAAGAGAGAAAATCCCAAATGCACGATCGTGCTTAAGCATGAGGGTGAAAATTTCACTTTATCTCGAAAGTCAGCACGACGGTACATTTTCACTTAACCAAAAAGTCACCGTCGTGCTTAGGCATGACAGTGTAAATCCATTTTGAACCCACAAAGGTGCAATTCCACTTCTTCCTCTCCACTGAAATCTCAACATCTAAACCCTCCAACTTTTGATCCAGAACTCCAAAATTTGTAAAATTTATGTCAATGGAAAGCTAAAAGAAAGATCTACAATTTCAAGAAGACAATTTTGTCAAAATCTACCCAGGTCAACATAGTAAGTTCATGGAATTTCAGATCGAAAATTTAACTCTCTTAACAATTCATTCCTAGTAACTTCTCAGATGACTTCCATTCACTAAAATCGAACACTTCAATTTTTATTTCTAGTCTTTCTACTTCATTTCATTCCACTGGTTCATCCCAACTTTACATTACCTCTAAAAATGCAAATTTAATCAAGTTCCATGGAAAACATCAAAAAACAAATATTAGTAGTTAAAATCTTCATGCTCTGCTATACACCATTCACTGCCTTTTAAACTTTTCTCTATATTCTCTATTTCCCTCTCAACTTTCATTTATACACTCATTCCCATCTTAGGCCATCATTTTGCAACTACTCTTTAAGTCAAAAATCATTTTCTGGATCATCCCTAAGGAGCTCACCTACTCAAATACACACATATATAAATACATGCACAGAGCATAGAAAACAGAGCATCTCATCTTTTATACTTTAATTTTTTACACTCATCCTATACACCATTTCGTTGCTATTTCAAACTCCAAAATTCATTTTTACATCACCTGATCACTAATAATCCATCAATGATGAAATAACACTATATCCACAATTTTCATCCCATTAACCTAATGTTTATGAATACACACGTAAATGCCATGTTCATGCAATTGATAGTACATTCATTAGATTTATCTCATAAATCTATAACTCCAATGGATTTACTCAATACTTACTTTTTAAAGATTCAAAGATCTTCAACTATCCAAAGCCCTAAACTCCATGCAAATCATATATTCCACTGTGAAAACTGACCAGCTTCGGTTCTTTCTTAGGGAAGAAGAAACAGTTAGCAGTGGAGAAGTGGTGTGGGATATGGAAAAACAAAGAATTCTCTCAAAAGGTGTTTGATGAGAAACTTTGTGTATTGGGAGGAAATTCGAAGAAGGTGACTACGAAGAAGGAAACTTAGGAATAACACTTAGTCTCTTAACTGTCAGATAACACCACTTACTTCTCTGACAAATTATAGCAACTTACTAAGTTAGTGACACTTGTCACTTTCCTAATGTCTAAGCTCTAACCAAGTTCCTTTTGAACTAATTCCTTTAACTCTCATCTTTACTATCCGATTATCTCCAAATATTCTTTTGATTCCTTATTCCCTAATTTTCATAAAATTCCATAATTCTTTATAAAATTTGAAAATAAATCCTAAATTTACCAAAATTCACAAATACAAAAATTCCACTAATCAATAATATTTCCAATACAACAAATTCAAATTTCTCAAAATTTTCAATAATATCACAATTTAGTCCAAAAATAAAAGCGGAATTATCTATGAATGCATGCACAATTATTTTCATGTGCTAAAATTTTACTATTCACGTGTATGTGTATGTCATATTATGCATGAGCATGAAAAAATACATTTCTACGTTCTCATTTATCACTCATATTTACTATTCTAGCCTTCCCGCAGGTAATGGGATATTACAACTCTCCCCTCCTTAGATAAATTTTGTCCTAAAAAATCTTATCTGAATGATGAGGAAGGTAGAGCTACTATTTCCTCATATGCTCCCCCGTTTCCCTTTTAACTGTCATCACTCAAAAATTTTCTTCCACTTGACTATAGTAAATGGAATCACTCGGTCTATCAATCACTTATATAGTCATTTACTTTCTTAACTAGTTGCTTAATATATATCTCAGATTACTCACTATTTTTACTTCATATGTCGACAATACATCTTTGTCAGATCATATTAATATTTTTTAGCATACTCACATATCACACACATTATGGATTTGAGACATCCTTTTATCAGTAACACTAACTCATAATAATTTTGTACAGACCAATTCATATCGGACTTAGTTTATCCTTTTTCCTAATCGAACCACATCTTGTACTCAATGTGAGCACACCTTGGCAAGGAAATACTATCAGAGAGAATCATCTTTTTCAATTCTCATCGGTGTTAATACACTTAACTCTTAATTCTATCTCACTACATTTCATAACTTCAATGTTGTCCCACCAAATTCATTCGCCTTCCATGAGCCACTTAATTTATGTTATAAATTCATTTCACCCTTTTCAATATCTCGAATCAATTATGGTCTTCAATCATTTTTAGGCTCGTTTTATTTCAATGTAAGGGCAAATGACACTTTTGTTATATAACGCCTCATAAAATATTATAATAATATCACTGTCATAATGAGTGTTATGCTTAAAGTCATTTAGAACTATACATTGATCTTATGTTTCTATAAACTCCAAAATATAAGCTTTAAGCATATCTCTAGTAGTTAAGACTGTTACCCATTTATACATGCAATCACTTGGTTCTACATTCTTAGCCTTCAATTGCCCTTTCTACATATTCTTACCAGGACATACACCTTCGGTTGCTTTTTGTGTTTTCTCTAACCGTCTCCTTATCGGGTACACCTACTTCTTAATTTAATCACAAAGTATCATTAACTCGAAAGGCGGATTTGATTTCAATTCCTCGATAAGATTCACAATTTCAAAATCCTCAATATCCAAATTTGTGATACTCTACTATTGAATTTTCTATTCAATGCATTTGATTGCAACACTAGCTGTATTGGAAAATACTCATTTGCACAATCCTTTCAATCCCTTTCAAACTCAATAATTACCTCAATCTTTATTGATCTGTATATTCATATATATGTCTAAAATGTTTCTGTACCTATACTGTCTCCAAGCTTTCAAAGCAATTTCTATTGTAGCAAGTTCTAAATCATATATCAAATAATCAACTTATGAGGCTTAATCGTTTCTATGTATACAAACTCACTTTATAAATTTGCAATAGATTGCATCTTAATCTCTGATGTGAAACTTCATTATATACTACATAATCTCCAAATCGAAGCGATATAATTAACATCAGTGTTATAATACCTCAAAATTATTTTTACATTCATCACTCATCCGATTTACAAATTTTTCCTCAAACATTTTTGTCAAAGGACTAAGATCAGTGAAAACTCCTTAATAGTCTTTGGTAGTGTCCAATTTCTATCTAATTTTAGAACACTCTGGATCTCTTATATATATACCTTGGAGCTTCTCACTTCTTCATTATCTTTATTTTCTTTGGGTCTCCTAATGTGCCATGTTCAAATACTATACAACCCAACATTTTATTCGATCAAGCTAAGATTCATTCTTATTGAACTTGGAATATAATAGTTTCTACCTCCATGATATGTAAGATTAATCTCAAATGTTCAAAAATATTCTCTTTACTTTTCGAATACACTCTAAATATCATCTACGATCGTAGTCGCTAATTGGTCCAATTTTGCTTAGATCACTTTAATCTTCAATATCATAATACTGTCGGGGGCATTATTAACTCTAACAAATATAACCCAAAAGTCTTTGTGCTTATGATTTGTTCTCGTAATTCTTTAAGTATCTAACTCCTCAATGAGGTAGTATTCTCTTATATTATTTTCAGTTTCCCAATTGACTTATCTTTCTCAAATAATTTTCTCCATTCTTTAGATTTCCTCATATTTCATATTGACTTATTCTAATCTCTATTCGTTCATATTAGTTTCTCCACACATTTCAATTTATTTGTGAACTTAACTTCTTATGTTGTAACACATTCATCAGATATAATTTGTATCTCTTATACTAAATGTCACCTCAAATTCAAGAATCCATCACTTATTTGGATACTTTACATCAACAAAATGCCCACACTCTCAGTAGCATTTTCTACCTCTTATGCTTGAGTCTCCATTAGGGTTATGACTCCAATATTCACTTTTAAATGATTAATTACTCATTTTAGATTTATTCCTTCATTAATCATTCTTAAATTGAATCATCTAGTTTACTGAACCTATCCTAGTGAAATTCTTCTTTGGAAGAAGATTTCTTGATACTATCCTCGATGCTGCTCATGAAATCCTTATCAATCAACTATTTTTCCATAATTACTTATCAGTCATTCTTACTACCTCAAGAAGATCAATTTCAACTTTTCATAATATCTCAATAAGATCAATTTATTCCATAACTTATATGATTAGAACATCCTTTATAATAAGGCTCAATAAGGCATTAAGCAAATTCATTTACTCTAATACCTTAGTATATATCATCAAAATCATTGTATCTTCTCTAGAGATGTATTTATGTCAATTCTTTAATTAATAACATTTGCTAATGATACCTGAATTCCAATTGATTCTAGACAACATTTCTATCTTTGTTCCTGCCCATATTTGGGGTATCCCAACAAGATCGTGACAGAAACCAATTTTTGTTAAGCCACTATCGTGCCTTATACTTTCCTCCTGTCATTAGCAAACATACTAACACCAATTTTACTCCAATTTTCCAGAGTTTACCTCTTCTGAGGCTACCTCAATTCGTAACGAGTCAACTATCATATTGAGTGCATCAATTCTTCTCATTTGATTCATCTTTTTCTTTATCTTATTCATACATAAAATCCTCTCTTATATGCATTTCTAACTTTCTCCTTACTACATATCATTCCTCGCTTATAAAGTCATTAATGACTATTTAATTCCCCTTTTACTCTTTCCTCATTTCTATCTCATTTTAATATTGTCCTTTATTCATCTTACATATATATATTCGCAATCCATTTTGAGTTATAGATGCATAATCATCCTAAAATTTTGATCTTAATTTCCACTAATATATTCTTACGGAGGATTATAGCTATTGTCACATTAATCAACAACTAGTTCAATTCCAAGTTCATCTTGTATGCTTTAATATCATCATTTCTACTTATATCCTTATTTTCCTTAAACAATCCATGATAGTGCATTCACATCTATATCACATTAGAGGAAATATCACCAAAATACAATATTGACTTCATATTCAATAATACATCCACCAATACCAAAGTAGTGAATCACTATCTATCATATCGAACCATATACCATTTCTCCTTTCTAGATATCCACAAACTTTTTTTTCTTACATTCTAACAGATTATCATTCTCTTCACTATTTTTTTATCTGCTCAAACTCTAAACAAATGCTCATGCGTGTGACTCATATCAATGCAACTCAGACTGGGGATCAGTTGCTTCTGCGTGTTAAGACATGACAAAAATGCATGCAACTTGACACATTTTTCAAAAATGCCCATATAAGATAGTAATTCTAGGCTCTGATACCACATAAATGTAGCACCCCACTCCTGCAAGACATGTACCCAACATCATTAGTGATCTTTGAGTCCAAGCCCCTCAAGGGTGGCATGTTAGAGCACTCAGTCAGTCAAAAATCGGTATAAATGTTTTTTTTGGATAATAAACATACACACCTTTTTTAGAAATCAACATTTCAAATCGGGCCCGCTTTATTCGTAAACTTTTTCAATCACAACAACACAATCAATAGAAGTTTCAATAGCGAATTGGGACCTTTCACGAATACATATCACTTTACTCATAATGTCTTTCACAAATACATATCACTTTATGAGCTCGAGGCTCTTTTCACACGTTGAGCTTTAAACTCTGATCGATGGCTACTCTAGCCACAACTGCTATTATCTGATTGTGTATTCATGTATGGAATGCATCTATCACAATCAATCATATTGTGAAGCACATAGTTCATCCCATTCACATTCAGGTAGCACTTCAATATCTCATCACATTTCACAATCATTGGACCTTTTTTCCAAAAATCAACACAATTCAATTCACATTCATTAAGCAAATCAAACATAATCTAACACAACAAATAATTGAGTAGAACCGTCTAAGTTACTCACAAGTTGCTCCTAAAGCTAAAGCCCCTGGAAGTCCCATCAATGTCTAGAGGTTGAGGTTCCAATTGCTCCTCTAAATCAAATAACATACACATATATCACAATTTGCACAATTATAAGTGTTCAAAAATGCACATGTATGAAATGAAATATGTACAATGCATGTTCATGACAATCCCGGGTATTTTTCCATCAATTTTATGACAAAATCATTCTCATATCAAAACTCATCTAAGTATAATTTATACTTAGGTTTACGCCTCACTAAATCCATTAAAATCTTTATTCCTTTCTCATTGAATCACTTCAGATTTTTCCAAGATACACTTTCGGGTTTATTGTTCAAATTCAATCAGAGAGTGAAAATGAAGTAATTTGGTCATACTCTCTTCTAAAAAAGTGTTCCTCTATGTCTTTTGTTTCTATTAACACTAAAATCACTGAATGTGGTTCAGTACTTTAGAAGATATGCCTCAAACATTTTCGGACTGCTCTTATCCAAAACAGTAGACTATACCCCACTTCCATCTAGAAATTGAAATTATTAGAGACTGAATCACAATTCGAATCTTATATATGATTTGTAGCCCTATTTCACTAGTTTACTCCAAAATAAAAATCATCTCATTTGAAATCTTACAGGTCCAAATATAAACAAAACACTAAAGTATGTTCAGTGGAATAACACTAGTTTATATTATTTAAGAACATACTTACTGTACCCTCCCAAGTTTTTCACTCAGTCTTTCTCAATTCATTTTTGATGGCTGTAATTTTTGGTGGAGTGATAGAGCATTGTTTACGAATCTATTGCTTAAAGAATCAAGTCATTTGGCTGTCTAGAAAAGAAGTTATGGTCAAAAGAAGCAAGACTATTCAGTAAGAGATAAAATCCCAAATGCACGATCGTGCTTAAGCACGAGGGTGTAAATTTCACTTCATCTCCATAGTCACTGTCGTGCTTATGCATGATGGTGCATTTCCACTTAACCCAAAAGTCAACATCTTGCTTATGCACAACGGTGCAATTCCACTTCTTCTTCTCCACCGACATCTAAACTTCTAAACTACATAACTTTTGATCCAAAACTTCAAAATTTGCAAACTTTATATCAATGGAAAGTTAGAAGAAAGATCTACAAATTTCATGAAGACAATTTTATCAAAATATGCCTATATCAACATAGTAAGTTCATGGAATTTCTAGCATAAATTTAACTATCTTAACAATGTAAGTGTATAAGTCGACTTGTTCATCTGTAAGTCGACTTATGCTTGTTCGGTACTGTAAGTCGACTTATGTGTGTACAGTACCATAAGATTGTTAGAGTAGTGCCCTAAAGGCAATCCCCTTTAGCTCATTTTGTTCATAGTCATGTACAGACTTTATGAATAAATAAAGCAAGGCATATTTCATTTATTTGATGTTCATTTAT
>JANZLX010000002.1:30267562-30279669 GCA_025531955.1 Erythroxylum orinocense
TCGCTTATATCTTGTCCGTCCGACATCCAATTGACCCGATTTTTGAAGCGTTGGATTTCTATTATTGGTAACAAATGCTAATTTCTTAATGCTATCGAACTAATAAAAGCTTTTCATGTAGTTACTAATGAGATTTATAAAGAGTTTATTGGTAAAGATTTAACTTCTTATAAACAAGAAATTGAAAATGAAGAAAGAAAAAACGTCTATGGCATTTAAATAATATATGCTTATGTGATATATGTTATTTAGAAGAATATATTTGTGAATTTAAAAATATTACTATAAATTAACTCGTACAGAACAAGAAATGTATATACAAATATATATCCAAAAATTACCTTATTCAATAAACAAATCAGTAGAAGAACTATTTTTAATAAAACAAAATGCTAATTTAGTAGCATATAACTTGGGTGGTGCTATTTCAATAACAAAAGAAGTATTATCACAAAAATGTTTAGAAGCAAAATTACATAAAAAAATTACGACACAAAGATATTCAATTATGCTGTTCTAAATATTCAGAGGTTCCTCAACAATATGGATGTGAATTTTCTACCTATCATAAACAAAAAAAAAAAACAAAAAATAATAAATATAAATGATGAAAATATCCCAAAACACATATAAAAAATTTTCCGTTTAAACCTTATAAAATTTTTTTAGAAAAAGGCTTATAGACAATATAAACTAAAAAAGAAATATTGCCCTCAAAATAAGAACAAATTTAGATGTTGGTTATGTAAAGAAGAAGGTCATTAGGCAAACACTTATCCAAAAAGAAACCAAAATAAATATAAAGAAAAATAATAATATTTTAAATTCAACATTAAAATATAATTAAAAACCTATAGAATCAGAATATGAAACATATTCAACAATTTCTTCATTATATCAATATGACCTACAAACTTCATAATCAACAACTGAATCTGAATACAACTTTTATTCAAGTGATTATTTAGAATAAAAAAGTTAATACCTATATAAATACAGGAGCTACTATTTGTATAGCTTCGAAAACATTTTTAAACAGTTGGAAAAAAAATTAAATAAACCTTTACAAAAAAAAGAATAGCAGATGGAAGCATTAAATCTATTTGATATGTCAATTATTATAATATTTTTATTATTGAAATTTATACCTTTATAATACCAACAATATATCAACAAGATCAGGATTACCATTGATCTTAGGAAACAATTTTCTTAAATTATGTAATCATTTTTTTCAATATCTACATTACATAACTTTAAAAACACTAATAATAAAATCTTAAATAAAAAATCTATAATTCTTAAAATTCCTTTCTATCATACAACTTATTATAAAACTCTACAACTAATAATCGAAAAATTAAATGAATTACAATTCCTTCTTCTTAATAATCTTACTCTACAAACTGAAATAGAAAGTTTAATAGAACAAGTATATAGTGATCATCCACTTGACCCTATAAAAATATTAATAATCAATTACTTGAAATAAAATTAAAAGATCTTATACAAGAAGTTAATATTAAAAATAATATACCACATACACAACTGGATGTACAAGAATTTATTAATGAATGTTTTGACTTATTACAAAAACAATTCACTAAGTACAAGTAAACATTCAGCTCTTTCCTTTTACATAAACAATCATTCTGAAAAAAAAGAGGAAAAAAGAAGAATGGTAATAAATTATAAATAATTAAATAAAGTTACAATAGGCGATGTAAATAAATTACCTAGAAAAGATTATATTATTAGTAAACTAAAAGGACATCATTGATTTACTATATTAGATGCAAAATCAGGTTATTGGCAATTAAGATTACACGAAAATACAATACCATTAACAGCTTTTACTTGTCCACCACAAAAACATTATCAATGGAATGTACTACCTTTTGGATTAAAACAAGCCCCAAGTATTTATCAAAGATTTATGAACAATAATTTAGAAGCGTTAGAAGACTTTACACTAGCTTATATAGATTATATTATTATATTTTCTAACAAAGATAAAGAAGATCATTTTAAAAAAAGTAATAGCAGTTCTTACTAGATGTAAACAGAAAGGATTAATTTTAAGTAAAAATAAAATAGAATTAACATAACAAAATATCAAATACTTAGGTATATAATTTTATAATGGTTTTCTTAAATTATAACCAAATATTCTTGAAAAATTACATAATTTTCCTAACACATTAAAAAATATAACTGAAGTTTAAATTTTTTTAGGATTATTAAATTATATATTTGATCAAGGATTTCTTAAAGATTTAGCTAAAGAGAAAAAAATTTACAACTTAAATGTAGTATAAAAACTCAATGGACATGGACTACAGAAGATACAAAAAAAGTACAAAAATTAAAAAATCTTTGTAAGGATTTACTAGCATTATACAATTATAATGCTAAGAATACATTGATTGTACAAATAGATGCAAGTATTGATACATATGCTAGCTGTCTTCTATCACAACCGCCCAGCTCAAGGAAATATCTTTTATATAAATATATCAATGGCACTTTTAATCCCACTGAAAGGAAATATCCAATTCATGAAAAAGAAACACTTGCATGTATTAAAACATTAAGAAAATGGAAAGTGGATTTATTACCTGTTGAATTTTATATTCAAATAGATTCTAAGTATTTATATGGATTCACCAGATATAATATTAAAACTAATTATAATAAAGGGAGATTAATTCGATGGCAAGTAAATTAAATCAATATACTTTTCACATTAATTATATAAAATCATCTACTAATAGTCTTGCAAATATATTGACAAGAGAATGGAAGAAACTATCCTCAGCCTGAAGGATTCACTCATTACAAAAGAAAATGAGTTAACAGAGCTTCAACAATAAGTGGGTATAGTGACTAAAGAAATTAATCAATTACGAGCAACTATTACCCTCCTTGAAAAAAACATATCCACTAACTAGTCACACTCTACAAATCCTCCAATAACCAATATTCAACCACAGCCACAAAACATCCAACCAATAACACCCCAACAAATCACTCAGGCACATTTACTCATCTCTCAGAAAAAGGATGGCTTTAAAGAAAGTAAAACTTATGTCATTTTCAATGGACTTATGGGTGGAATATATGATGAATGGCATAAAGTTGCTGTTCATATCACCGAAAAATCTTCCATTATTTACCGAAGTTCTAATACTCGTATAGAAGCAGAGAAAGCTTTGGCACAATTCAGAGAACCCTCTTTGAAACCACAATATAAACAAATTCTTGAAAAACCATCAACTTCCACTACCATGAAAACCCTTGGAAAACCAACCAATATGGAAAGGATCAATGTTGTACCTACCCGAGCCTTAAAAGACGAAATGAAGAAAATTACTCTTAAGATATTTTGATTGTTTCCAAGCACTAAATGAATGGAAGGAAGAACAAAAAATGTTTCAGTATTATCCATAAAATAGAAGACGTTATAGACCTAAAGCTATCATCTTTCTATAAACAGATGACCTGTTTACATTATTGTTTACATTATTTGGAGCTTACATCATTGGTTACATCATTCTTCATCAATTATTTTCCTATCCCTTTTCCATCAATTCATACTTTGGAAAAATTTAATTATCACTTGATACTTTATTTTACTTAAATTAAGATATTTAGTGATAATTTTGTATTAATCCTTATTATTTGTTTAGGTTTAATATATACATTAACAGAGAGTTCTATGTTGGTTAAATATATCCCATAACTATTTGTTGTATGTTGTATTTTATAGTGATGTCATAGACGACTATATGATACATGATTGAGATGTGATTATTTGATTATTCACTTAATAACTTCTCATCAACACTCAGTTGAAGTCTGCTAAGGCACTAGGTCTGGGGACGTCCAATAATTCGCAACCTTACTCTTATCTAATAAAGAAGCTATTTCCAATAGACCCACATGCAATATGACATGACGATATTACAAAAATTATATATGGATGTACATATATCTCTAACAAATAAATAAATAAAGCAAATAAGCATCAAGAGGTAATAAAAATAAATAAAATGAAAAAAAAATAAAAATAAAGATAAACAATAAACCTAATATTAAGAAAATAGGTATGGCAACACAAAATAATGTACATATAGAATATGTCAAAGATTAGCACTACATGGTAAGATAAAAAGACATACTAGAAAAGACTCATATAAGAATAACTCCAACCAGGCCAAAAGGTAAAATAAATATATTGAAGAAAAAAGACCTATGCAGTAGTAAGTCCGAATAGGCCTAGCGAAACATTAATTACGCTAAGTAGAAAACTAGCTAAGCTAAACACCTTATGAGGTACATACTACACAATAAATGCAAAGTATACAGTTTTTTTTATAACCTACAAGAATGCGAATTTCCTCTTTAAGGGAGATCCTTTACTCTCATCCTGGTAAACAAAAGTTTCCTACTGTGAGCCAAGTCATTGGTAAGATCCAACTGAGCCATATCATTCTTGACCAATTCCCCTGGTTCTTTTTAGGCCGTCCTTTTTTCCTCTTTCAATTCCTAAGTATTATCTTCTTACAACTTCTCACTATTGAGTCAGGATCTCTCCTCTTAACATGTTTGAACTACCTAAGCCTTATCTATCTCAATATGTCAATAATACCACCCACCTTTAATTTGTCTCTTACCATTAGATTTTTTATCATATCTCTTCTGGTAAGGTTATATATCCACCAAAGCATCCCCTTCTCTGTCACCAAAAGCTTATTGATATGTATTTGTTTGATAAGCCAACACTTCGCCCCATATAACATGGTTGGCCTAATCGCTAAATGATAGAATTTACCTTTGACTTGAGTGGTATTTTCTTGTCACATAAAACTCCTGATGCACTTCTCCATTTGAGCCACCTTGATCTGATATGATTGTTATATCTTTAACGATTTCTCTATTGCTTTGGATAATAGAACCTAGGTACTTAAAACACTCCTTTCGTGGTATAACTTTTGGTCCAATCTTTATCTCCACATCAGTAAATACTCAGTCTTAGTCTTGCTCATTTTAAGACCCTTTGACTCTAACGTTTCTCTCCAACATTATAGCTTGATGTTGACAACTTTTTATTTATTGGTTTATAATTTATAGGTGTATGTGTTGTTTTTTAGTTTATTATACTTATTCAATTACATTTATTTTTACAGATAACTGGAGGGAAGTTTAAGTACTATTAATAATTCAGCTGCTTCAGGTTTAGGAATATTAGATGATCTAACTTAGAAGCATGCTAGATTAGTTCTCAGAATGAAAAATCATATCATTTGTTGTTATTGCAGCAAACATTTGAAAGGTGTGAGAATCGCCACATTAAATAAGCATTTGGCTAGGATTAAAGGTGATGTGGGGCTTCGTAAGAAAGTGATTCATGATGTGAAATGGAAAATGAAAGTTTTACTTAAAGAGTATCAGTATCAGAGAGATCAAAAGTAAAGACTTAACTACAAAATTAGTAGTGAAAGTTCTTATTTAGGTGGTCAGGATGATAGTGAGGATGTTGAAGATGATTTTCCTACCCAACAAGAAGGGAATGTTGTACCTAATGTAAGAAAGAGAACAAGACAAGTGTTTAAATTTTTTTCAACGCGAACAACTTCTAATGTTAGGTCTCATTCCTGGAGCCAAACCATGTTATTGAACCTTGTTCCCGAAGCCTAACTATCCGGAGTAAAAAAGCGTGAGCGGGTTTAATTCTAGTCCTTCCCTCAAATTTCTAATTAATGACCCAATTCAATAATAATAATAATAATAATAATAATTAAACCAACAAACAAAACATAAATAAATAATTAAACCAACCAACAAACATAACTAAATAATTAAACAATTAATAAGAAATTTAGAAAAAATCATGATCCAACATCTAAGGCTTATCCTTTAATATATAGTACCTTATAACTAAAGAAGTGGCTCATAATTTGGACATAGTAATGACTAAATGTCGGTATGATTAAGTTATATCACTTAATTCTTCAGTTAATAAATTGAAGTTGAGGAGGAGGTTAAAGCACAAAAGGATATATCGTGTAGCTCAAAGGTAAATACTGAGTTCCAAATTGTTGTTAATACTAGCCCTTCACCTTTACGTAGTAGATTGGAGAAATTAAACATGGAGAAAACAGGTGAAGAGACATTTGAGATATTCCAAGAATGCGGGAAATCAACAGAGATTAAAAATTTAAAGATAGGGAAGCCAATATAAGTGAATAATCATTAACTAAGGCCCTATCCTGAACAACCTCAAGTGGAGAAAGCACAAACTGTGACACCAAAAGATCATAATTTTGTCACATGAGGAGGAAAGTATGGAGTTGAGCGAGCGAAACTAAACAAAGACACTGCCTAGGAGGCAACCCAAGGGAAGCTTATTTCTTTTCCTTTACATTTTCACATTTGTTAGGCTATGCATATATGTTTTTATAATGGTTTGTTTCTTATGTGTTTTTATGTTTTCAAATAAAAAGAGAGAGTGAATCAAACAAACAAACAAATAATTTCTCTTTTTCTATTATTTCTAGGACTATATAGTCATGATTAGAGAGTGAATTGACTAGAAAAGCTCATGGAAACTTTTGTACTTTTAGTCTTCTGATTGGTCAATATGCATTATCTTTAGAAGAGTAACGACTAGTGGTAGACATAAGCCAGTAAGATTTTGAACCTTTATAGACTGACACATTTGTATCAGTCTCATTGTCTTTTGTTTATGTAACATCCCATTACCTATGTTGAGACTAGAAGAGTAAATATGAGAGATTATTAAGAAATTAGAATGTGCATTACATGCTCATGCATAATAAGGCATACACATACACGCGAATATTGAATTTTTGTACACTAAAATAATTGTACATGCATTCATTGACATATTATGGGTATAATTGTTTATAATTGTGATTATATTGAGAATTGTGATTTTTATAAGTTGAAAACTGATTTGGATAGTGTATTTAGTGATTTAAAATTTTTGGTAAAATTTAGGAAATTTATGAAACTTTGGGCAATTTTGGATTAGGAAAAATGCCAAGTGACAAGGCAACTGATAAATGGTAGTAGAAATTACTATCCAATGACAATGGAAATTTTGATAAATGACTTTGGGATTTGTTTACAAGTGTCATTGAAAATTGAGAGACAATTGGATTAAAAATTGGAGAGAAATAGACTAGTTTTTAATAAGGGTCCACATGGGACCATAAGAAGGTGACAAGTGGCAGTGACAAGTGTCATTACCACTCACCACTCCTCTCTCTCACGATTCTTTCAATTGAAAGACCAAGTTATTTCTTGTTTTTGTCTTGCTTCCTTCTCTTCTACGTGACCTTTCCCATTTTCTTCAAGCTCTTCACCTTCTTCATAAATTTTGTTGCCAACCTTCACCAATATTGAAACAAGCTCTCTCATCTTTCACTTGCCACTTCCACCATGTTGTCTTCTTCATTGACATAAAAAAACCTAAACCTTCCAATATCTATGATGATGTACGTAGGATGTATGGAAAATTAGAGATTCTTGGTGTTCTTGAAAATTTTGAATGATTGGAGGCCAAATCAAGTAAGTAATGCTTAAAATATCACGGGTTTTGGTTAAATGAAGTTAAATGAAGCTAGAATGATGAGTAAATTAACATTTGATGGCTTGATTATGCAATGTTTATGTATGTGTTCTGGGTGATGAAAAATTTATGTAAATGTCTTGCTCTTGTATATGTATGATGGGTAATAATTCATATATTGTTATAAAGATGTTTTTGAGGTAGAATGATCATCATAATGGTGTTAGGATGAGTGTAGAAAATTTATAATAAATGGTATATGTACATGTTCTGTTTTAGGTTAATGATCAAATATAGATCATGATTTGTCTTGTGAATGTTTTAGAGTTGAAATGGAGTTGAGAATGAAGAGTAAATAAAGTAGAAAATGTGATCTTTGTACAAGTTATGTTAGGTGTAAAATCTGGAAAATTGGAAGATGAGTGCTGGAAAATGTTGCAGTAACATGTTCACTGATTATGCTTCTGTGTTTAAGCTATAACTTGTTCTGTAGTTATCCAAATAAGATAATTCTTAATTTGAATTAAATAGAGACATATGGCTACATTTTTCATGAAGACATCAAATTTAAATGATGTTTTTAAGAGTCTCAAAACTTTGACATGAAATTGAGAACTAGGTGTAGCAAATTGGTGGATGAATGTATATGATGTTTTATGTTTTGAGTGTATGAGAATGTGTTCTATTTTGAGTGTTTATGATCAAGTAGGGAATACAAATTATGTATGGATGATTTTGAGTTGAAATTAGGTATACTTGAAGAAGTTATCAAGTTAAGATGATGAATTGTGAATATGAATTGTTGTTACATATAAGTTAGATATGTTATGGAAAAGAAAGATAGAAATTTGTGAATGATGAGAATTAGTTGTAAGTAATGAATCAAAGAGTAGAGATTAGAGAGTTTGATGAAATCAAATTGGTATTTGAATTGTTATGAAATCATGTTGCATTAGAGGAAGTGAATTTGGAACAATTTAGAGTGAAAGGAAGGTTAGGATGGTAAAAACCATTGGGATGGCTCTCTAGTGAGTTTTGTCTCACCTATGTCTGTTTAGCAGACGCCCATGTCCATTAAACGAACATTAAGTCCACTAAACGGACCTTCACAGGTCTTAAAAATGTCCCAACCCCGTATATGTCTGTTAGGGGGAGGTGTATGTCCGTTAAACAGGCATTTACTGTACACTTTCAGAAATTCACGATTTTGAACCTCTAGATGACAAAATCTCTCTTTGAGGTCTTCACAAAATTTGTAGATCCCGAAGTCCTCTTCGAAATGTCTTAGAATAAAATTAATCTGACTTCTCTAGAAAAAATTATGCCTTTTGTCCCAACATATGTTTGTTTATAAATGATTGACTTATCAATGCTTATCCAATAGGATATTTAGGCTTGATAGTGATATTTAATTGAAGTAGGATTGAGCTATTAATGTAAGAAGAGTGTATTAGGTGTTAAGGAATGATTCAAAGATCATGTGAATTGATTTTGAGACGAGTATTAAGGAAATGTAACCAGTAATGCCATTGAACATGCATTGTACATATTTCATATACATATATGTACATCAATAGACACTTATACAATTGTGCAAAATTGTGATATGTGTATATATTGGATGATATAGAGGAGCAATTGGAATGTCAATATCCAGACGTTGCTGAAACTTTGAGGCAATAGCTTCGAGAGCAAACTGTGAGTAACCTAGACGGTTTCACTCAATTAATTGTTTGTTTTATATCATGTTTAAATTATCGAATGAATGTAATTTGATTGTGTAGATTCCAGACACTAAAGGTCCGAGGCTTCTGATGAATGAATGTGATATTGAAGTGCTACTTGTATGTGAATGAGAAGAAATAAATATTTTCTTAACAATTTTTGTTGAATGCCAGACCTAAGGTCTGATGATAAACGTGATTTAAATGTGAATGTGAAATAATGAGATTGATTAAGAATATGAGAATGTGAAGCATCCATTACGTGAATGTATGAAAGATAAAGGTAGTTGTGAGTGGAGTCGCCAGTATAAAGAGCTTAAAGCTTAGATTGTGATCAGAGCCTCAGGCTTAGATATGAATGTACCCGGTATCTACTAAGGGATATGAGACATTATTTCATACAACTCAGTATCCACTAAGGGATATGGGCTAGAAAAAGGGCACTCGATTACAACGATAATAATAAAAGAAAGTGAGTCTCACAAACATTGCATATACATTTTAATACGTATGTTTAACTAATCAAATTGTATTGTTGCCTTATGTCGAATGAGAATGTGAAATATGATACTTTGTGCATATGCAAAGATGTGAATTATATGTTACATGTATTGATGTGATGCATGAATTGAATGAACCATCAATGATGGTTATCTTATTGAGTTTGCAAAATTGACCAAAATTACACGTTGATTTTTTAGAACCGAGAGAGGACATTAGCTACTGAGAGATGCTACAAGAAGTATATTTTTATACTTTTGGGAGAAGATACAGCTTAAAAGTTTATCATTTGGGACTGAAGGATTAGTTAGACATTTTGTGTACTTCCTCTGACATGTAGCACATTTTGTATTAGGATATGATGATGTACATATATGGATATTCGAAAGATACAATGTATTTTATGTTCGGATTTATGGAATAAATGAGGAAGTTTGGTTTTAAATTATTGTGTTTCCTTGGGGATGTCTTATAGGAGAATAAAGAATGATGATGCCATGTTTAAATGATATTTATAATTACTCTAACACACCCTTATTATAGGGTATGTAATGGAATGTCCTTAGGGTATTTTGGTTCGTACTTTATAGTAGTGGGGGTGTTACAGTTTATATGTGACCTTCATGACATGTACATCCTAACTTTGCTTTGATTTTCTATTCAAGACCACATTTTTATCACATGTATTAACATGGAAATGACATAGACACTCTTTGTTTCACAAGTTACATTAGCCAAATAGCCTACTTTTTGATATGAACTTTCCCTTTGTCAAACCCCCTTGAGCTTTATTTGCCTTTTCTTTTTGTGTTAACCACATTGCATGCTTTAAACTTAACCAAATTTCCTACCCAAGCCTTAACATTAGTGGACCATTTTTTAATTGTTGATGATTGTGGATGCACAAAAGTATAAGTGTAGGGTGTGTATATATGTGGGTTGGCTATAATCGTTGAAATGTCATTTTATGTCTTGTCAACAAATTCTAATGTTAATGTAGCTTCTTTCAATTTTTATCGAAAAAAGACAATAAAAGAAAAGAAATGTTTAAATAAAGTTGTCAGGGAGGAATGCAATTATTTTGAAAAGTTATTCATGATTAATTTCTCCTCCAAAAGTTGTATGGAATGGGTACTTGAGTATAATGCATATGAGGTAGATGTTGCTTTAAAGGATTACTCCTTATAGTTTTAAGGTATTGTTATCATCAATTTTTATGAGTGATTCCTTCTAATTTCTTATGCTTCATGTGGTTTATGTTGTGAGAGCTTTAATTTGAGTTGAAATATAGTTTTTGCATTCATCATAGCTGATGGTACCTAGTTTTGAGTGAATGTTCGTTTTTGCACTTGATGTCGCATTGAGTGTTACTTTTGCTTCACTAGCTTTGATGAATTTTATGTTATGTTACCTAAATGCATCTCACCTCAACCCTTGCCCACATTACAACCTTTGAAAAGTCTTTTGATTCATGATTGTGCATGTGAATCTTAGTGGTGTAGAAACGAAATGATTTGCAAAGTTGTGGAATGTCATGATCATGAATGGTGTTTGACTGTACCTATGGATCAATGTTATTTACACACACACTTTTTCCAAATCTGTCATTAAATTGGTTAGTTTTTAAAGGGAATAATGGTTGATTGATCATGAGTGCAGGCATTGAATGTTAAATTCTTGTCATGGTTTTAAAAGTTATTCCTCTTTTCTTATGACTATTTGTTCTTGGGAAATATAGAAAATGAATAATTATTTTGGGTTGTGAACTTGATTTGATGATTTTCTCGAGGATAGTCAAAAGTTAAGTGTGGGAGAACTTGAGAACTTGATATGTGTTTAATTGTTGATACATTTATTCCATAACACTTAATGATTAATGTTTTAAAATATTTAAGACATTCACTTTAGTTCATATTCAATTTTAGGTACAATTCGAAAGGATAATTGTTAAAGTGAGTTGAAGCACACTAGTTAAGCCGCCTTCTTGAGATTTACATTTAATTGTCTTCATGGAATAAGGAGAAGGATTAGAGAGAATAGGAGACAAGAAATGCATAAGATGAAGAGAATATACCGCAGAAAAGGCCATAACCAAAATCATGCCCATGACAATTATGCCATGGTTGTGACCACCAAAGTCACGGTCGTGACCAATATGGTCACACTCATGACACAAAGTTCATGGCTGTGAGCTTCGATGAGGTCATTCACAGTTGTGATTCAAAGGTTCACGACCATGACTTTTGCCACGTGTCTACCTAAAACCTTATTTTTCACTATAAATA
>JANZLX010000002.1:30279769-30294035 GCA_025531955.1 Erythroxylum orinocense
CCTTGAAGTGTGGGTCGCGTGCAACCTTGAAGCACCCGGGGGAAGCCCGGCGAGTGCGCAAAACACGGGCCCAACACTCAAAACACGGACCCAACAATTTAAGGGTTTTAATCTCTGATTTTGTTGTTGTTCCTTATTGCTTAGTTTGGGACCATTCATGGCCCTGTTTGTAACACCCCATTCTTGCAAAAACGTACTCGACATCCTGAGTAATATTTGAGTATATATCCCGCAAAGGTGACATGCTAGAACAATCATTCAGTCAAAATTCGTTACATATGCGAAAATCAATAATCAAATCGAGTCTATTTTATTCTTAAACAATTATATTCATAAGTGTTACAAACACTTTACAAAACATCATAATTCAAAAACCAATTGGGCCCATTTAATATACAAAACACTTGTAATCATAATGTCATTTCATTACCAAATCATTTACATAATCGTTGTACTATACTTGCTGAAATATAGTTCAAAACAATAATCACTTAAGACATATACAAATGCAAACTGATCCCGACCCTTAGTCCATATCTGATTTCAGTGGCTATACTGCAATTAGCCTAACTGAATTTGTCCTCTGAACCTGAAAACTATTGCAAATTTTAGATAAGTTTTTGCAAACTCGGTGAGTGACCATCCTCGATGGCTCACTCAATCATAATATACATTCATTACATATAACCACATAATTTACATCACTTTTAGAAATGTATCATGTTGAGTCACATACCTTTTACTTTCACTTAAATAATCCAATCTCATTTAAATACATGTCTACAATATGTTCACATATCCCATTCTTATTCAAATACATATCCAATATATTTCAGTCAAACAATTTAATTAACTATCACTTCGTTACACTTGAATAAAACATAATCATTGGTTTAATACCATGTATTCAAACATATGACATTCTTACAGCTTTACAAATCATTCAATGAATTCAAATCATATGTGAATTCTATATATACGAGACTCACATTTGTTTTTACATTGTTGTCACAGTGTGCTTTTTCAATATCCCGTATCACCAGGCTCTTTCATATTGTCCCTTATCTATTGTGGATACAGGGCTCATTGATCACGGTGAGTCTTAGGCTCTAACTACATATCTATGATCTTTAAGCTCTTTTCAGTAGCAGTCTCAGTTAGTAGCAACACCAATCACAACTGTCTTTATATTACATGTATTGAAATGAAATGCATGCCACTATTCATTCAATACATTCAATCACCTTCATTCACATTATCTTAGTCAATACAATCAGTCATAACATTCAGTCACTTTTAGTTAAAAATCATTTAGGCAGTCTCATTCACATACAAGTAGCACTCTAATGATATTAACATGCATCAAACGTCTCGGACAAGTATTGTCTAGAATTCAGTACACGATCAGTACATATTCATCATATATCAAATTAAATTTAGTAATATCATATCAAATTAAAGTGAGACTATCTTATGTTACTCACAATTGCTCCCTTAAGTCTATTTCCTTGACGTTCCGGCAATATCCAGAAGTGGTCGCGCTACTTGCTCTCCTATGTACATTAAAACAATTTCACATTACTTTACTGCTTATGTAATTAGGTAAACACATAGATATAAATGTATCATGTATCATACATGTACAATGACAAATTCTTGGGTATATTTCTCTAACAAATTGATGTACTCCAATTGTGTCAAAATTCACACATCTATTCACTATTCCAGCTTTTGCTGAAGCACCCCATTTGAGTCAATTTTATATAGTCAATAAGATCAAGAAAATGATGTATTTCAGTAACAGTTTCTTCTATAAAATTGTTCCTTTATGTCTTAATTTTCTAATGACACCAAAATCATTCAATTTGGATTATTATTCTACGAGTTATGCTCAAAACATCACAAACTGAGTATATGTGAAATTTTGGCTAGAGCATGATCATGCATTCAAGTTCTACAACTCATATTTCCCAATTCCAATATCCAAAAATTACAAACTCTATACCAATCAAATGCTAAGAGAATAAACTACAACTTTGATAAAAACACCTTAGTTTAATTCGGCTTACATCAATACATTTTATTCAATAACAATAGGACATGATTTCTATCCTTGGTAGTGCTACAGCCTAAGCTAATACTCAATTTCATGCCAAAATTTGAAATTCTTAAAGACATAACAAAATTATACTTCTTTAAGAACGATGTAAGTATATGTCTCTAGTTTAATCTGAATTAAGAATCAATCAATTTAGAAATCTACAAATCAAGATATAATCAAAATACCGAAGCATGTTCAGTGAAAATTCTCCAGCTCATAACATCTAGCACATTTCCTCACTTTGATCCTAAATCAATTAATTAAATCATTCCCGAATGAATTCAGATGGCTGTAAATTTTTATGGAGCGAAAGGACAATGTCTTAGGATTCTATTGGTTCAAGTTCCAAGTCATTTGTAGATCGGATGACAAAGTTGTGGCTAAAGAATCAACACAGTTCGGTTTTGGAAAAACCATCGGGTGTAACTCCTCTTGTCTTCTCTCTCTAAAACGCAATCTTCATCTTCTTCCATTTTTCCAAATTTTCTCACTCCTATCTTATGCAATTAACACATATGAGACTTAAGGCAACTCTTTTACTTCCATTTTAGCTCATCGCAACTCAAACAAATAAAAAATCCAAGATTCAATATAATCATCCAAAAACGCATGTTACTGTTCACACAAATTCCATACCCTCTGCATGTTTTCATTTTTCTATCTTACATTCATCTGATGCATTTTTCCACCTTCTTCTATACCATTTCTAACTTATATTCTCTACATTTCTACTCCCATTTTAAGTCCACTTACTCTAATAACAACTCAAGATTCAAAATTAAAACATGAACATCAAAACACACTCATATATGGCTATTAATCAATTTTCTACATATATGTTTCTGCAGGTCTTTTAATATCCAACAACAACCTAATTTCATCATATAATTTCATTCTTTTTCCTTAACTCTAAAACATCTCAAATGAAAGATCAAATACAATACCCAAAAATAGAACATTACTAACATTTTTTCATCACTTACTTGTTTCCAGCAAAAACTTCAACAGTAAGAGTAAATAAAGCTTTCGGTGGATGAAGCAAATAGAAATAATTAGTGATAAAACAATATATATGGACTGGTCAGTGATGTATAAGCAAATATAGTTTTTGTTTGGTGTTGGTGCATGCGGTGAAGAATGACTGAGAATGAGGTGTAGAAATTTTTTTACGTGAGTTAACAATTCAATGACACATGGCACCCATGCATGTGGGCCATGTGTCACCCTCCCATTTGTCTCTTATTCTTTTTTTTTAAATATCCCAAATTTTTGAAAAATTTTTAAATTCACTAAAAATTTCGAAATAATCATAATACTCTCCAAATAAATTTTCAATGTAAATAATTTACAATTCACATTTTTAATCGCATTTATAAATCAATTATACCTTCAAAATGCCAATGAATACATGTACAATTTTTTATGTATCAGAAACAAATATTCACATGTGTGTGAATATACAATGATGCATGAGCATACAATGTACTTCTAATATCTAACAATATACTCAATTTACTATTTTAGGTTTTAGCCCCAAACATGGGATATTACAATTCCTAATTACACATTCATAATTTTTAGATAAATATGATGTATTACTAGATGTTAATCTTAATTTATAAATATAAATCGTTTTTATTTGAGCATTAAAAAATTAAAGAGATTGATTTATCTAACATAAAGTTGTTTTAATTTAACGTAATTCGTTATGAAAAGATAACAATTGAAGGGAAAAATAATTTAATTAAATTAGACTTGATTATAAAGTTTGAAAACTTTATTATCATATATAAGATATTTAATAAGTAAAAATCAATATTGAATATTATATTTTATTATGAGCTAATAGGTATTTAATTACAATCAATTAAAATGTTAATTAAAATTTAAAATATGTTTCAATTAAATTATTAAAAGATTTTGAACCATTTTTGGAATGGCATATACTCTACAAAATCTAGTATTCTTTGCATATCCTTATATATACTGCTCATAAAATTTTCTCAATTTGTTTACGTAAATATTATTTAGGCAAAAATTACGAATTGTCTCTTACATTTTCTAAAAAGTGTAAAATAGTTTTTACCATTATTTAAGATATCATGTTATACTTAATATTTTCAAAATAACACTAGTAACACCTTAAATGCTTACAAAATTAAGTTTTTGGCAATTTTTAACGTATGAGTTACCAATTTAGTCTATGCAGTGTCCCAAGTAGATAATTTAGACTCAACAGACACTAATGCAATCTCAAAAAAATTTCCTTAAATAATAATTCACAAAATTTAAATAAATTTCTATGTATTATTGTATACGGTACTACTCTTATACCTTATTTAAAGTGTAATAAGTACTATTTTAATAATATTAGAAAATAAAATGGTATAATTAAAAATTTTATAAAACTTTCATAAAATATTAAATTACGAATGTTACTTTTAATCAATTATTTAAGATCGAACTTTTATTATGATTCTCACTTAATTTATCGATTTCAAAAAGAAACTAATAAAAAAAATCAAAATTAAGTTTCATAACAAAGTTCACTTTTATGATTATGTGTTGTTGGGATTATGATTATCATTAATTAAGATCTATAAATTAGATAATCTTATAACAAAGATCACTTTTATGATTATGTGTTGTGCTTATGATTATCATTAATTATGTTCTATAAATTAGATAATCTTATATTTTGAACAACTAGCAAAAAAAAAAAAGAAAGAAATCCTTCCATTATGCAGTAGGTGATTATCATTCTCCATCATCTACAGTTCTTATTTACTTCATAAAAATAGCAAAGAGAAACAGAAATCTGATTAATTGGCAACTAGCAACTCTGACTTAATTTTCAACCAAGGATTCCCATGAATTGCATTGAAAATTAAAGATCTCGTGAAGCATCTTAACCAAGCTTACATCAAAATACAAAGAGTTTAATTAGCCAAGCTTGCTAAGAACATCATTAAGAGCAGACACAGTTTCAGCGTAGAACTTCTCTGCTTGTGGAGTGCTCTTGATTTTTGCTGCATGATCCAGCTGCAAAGCAAAACAAGACTTGAATCTTTTTTTTTTTTTTGGGAATCAATTTTCCAGTAATGAAAAACACAAATTTTGACAATGACCCTTAAGACTTTCTATCAATGTTTCCGTAGTTAGATTACCTCGCTGATGGTTCGGAAGAGCTTTCCAGTCAGTTCCTTGAGAGGTTTCTTCTCTTCCTTGTTCTTAGCAGAAATAACAGTGTTAAGGTCATAGCGAAGATACGAGGCCTTGAGACGAAGATCATTTTGGACATATGGCCATGCCTTCTTATCTATCAACGCCTTCACTCCAACTATGTCCTTCGCCGACTCCTTCGCTCTCGCCGCGGCCTGTGCCGGTGAAAGCGGCTGTATGAAGAACCTATCCTTCAGTGGCAGGTCAAGGTCTCTTGGTTCATCCGAGTTCAGAGTCCCAGCTGCCATCAACCAACAAAATTAACACTGACGTAGTATTCGTTGCAGTGTCATTTAATATTTAAGAAAATAATGGTTGTTAACTTACGGAGACCACCGGATGGAGGTGGAGGAGGGCCGACCTTGATAGGGATGGCTTCAGCAGCGAGCACAGCCTGAACGAATGACCCTGAAACCAATCCGGCGGCAATGAGACCCAGCATGGCTCTGCGGCCGGTTTCAGGCTCGTTAGCAGCCTGCTGAGCTCTAACAGCGAGTACTGGGCGGGTGGCAGAAACACGGGCAGTGTTGGTAAGGCGGGTTGAGCCGCTGAGCTGGAGGCTGCCTTCGAGCAAGCCAGCCATGGAAGCCAATGAATGTGCCATTGTCAATCGCTTTGATTGCCTGTGCCTTGGCTTTTTTGTTTTTTGTTTTATTTCTATTGGAAACTGGGTGGCAACAGGCGGAATTATTATTATATTTTTGTTATGTGATCTAGATCATCTCCATGCAAGAACCTTATCCACCATTTCCTTTAATGGATAAGCTGGATATGGTATTCTCCAATGGTTGCTTCACACCGGAGTTTTCCCACGTGACATGGTGTGTATTGTGATCCAGTAGCACAGTGACAAGTGGACTAGTAGGAATAATGCTAATTCGCAGTTAATCTTTCTTTGTAATTTATATAAACATATTCGCTAAGAATTAAAGAAAATATCTGCAATAACGTCTGACAGATGTTTCCCTCGTTCGTACTTATGGAAAAAGAAAATTAAAGTTACAGTAGAGCTCATAATGTTTTCCATTTTATTATTAAAATAGACAGCAAGACAAGTAGGAACATGCAAATAGGAGTTAGACCGATGCAACCAACCTTACTAAATTTATCACCAACGTTTGAAAGGGGAAATTTATCACCAACGTTTTAAAAGATTAGGGGAAAACTAAACCAATAATATAAGAAGTTCAACATTTTAAAAATTAATTAATATTAAGATTGAATAAATTTTTAAAAATATAATTAAAAGAGATTATTATAACGTATCAAAAATTTTGAAATATAATTAAAACTAATCAATATATTAATAAACTGATTAATTTTTAACAACAAAAGTTATTAAAATATATCGAACTGAAAAGTAAAAAATTAAACTAAAAATTTGATAAGTTCAAAATTTTTATGGTTAAATTAATCTTATTTTTTAATTATTTTATAACAATAAACTATCAAATCAATCCATACAAATTAAAAAACGTTATAATAGGTTGCCAAATCAAATTAAACTAGTTCAATAAGTTGAATATCACCCTTTAAAAATAGGGATTCTCTAGTTAAATTTTATTATTATTTATATTTCACTAACAAACTTTGTTCAAGTTCAAGATAAAGAGAAGTGATTAAAATTTCTAATTAGAAAATTTTCTAATTTCTAATTTATCGTTTAATCTTTAATTTTGCATTTATTTTTCATGGTCAATATTCTTATCACTTCTTCAAAAACATGGTTTTAATATATTATTTTAACTTACACTTTTCACTTTTTTTTATTAATAATTGATCCAATACAATATTATTTAAATTTTAAATAAAATATGTATTTGTTTCACTAAAAATTTTGTTATACTAGTTAAATTCACTATTGTGAGGCCCCAAACTATACCCTCTAGTAGGAATGTTTCATGTCCATGAAAGTATTTGTAATCGATATGAAGGGAATTATTAGGGGTATTTCAGTAATTTGTGTTAATTGTGTTATACATGCATAAATATACATTAATCATTGACTAAATTGTTAAATATAGTTAAGATGGCATGCAATTTCATAGAATAAGATAAATATGTGGCCATTTTTGTAATTAAGCAAAGGTGAAAAGTAGAAACCAATAAGATTGAGTCATGTGTCATGTCCCACACTATAAGAATTAGCCATATGACATGTCACCCACCACAAAATTTACTTAAACACATGAAGAGGAATAAGGGAGGGTCGACCATCAGAAGTTTGAGTCTTTTTTTTTTCATCCAAAGTCTTGTCAAATTTGATCTGTTAAGGGATTTGAAATAAAACATAAGAAATTTGTGCATTTAAGTTTAGGGTGAGTTGGTTTTATGTTTTGGTGTGAACATTAGCTCCTTCCTCATATCCTCTTCATCTAGGGTTTGTTATGTATAAGTGATTGTTAAAGATGAGTTTTGAATGGATATGTTATGTGTGGAAGTGCAGAAGACCAAAGAAGGGAAGTAAGTGGAGTGAAGAATTAGGGTTTTGATCACTCTTTTAAAAGGTATGGAAATTTTGATATGTTGTTTGAGTTTTTGAGTGTAACGTGAGGAGTTTTGTTAAGAGAAGTATTCTATAAGAAAATGGGATGTTGCTGGTTCATTTGGATGTGTTTTTAGCGTTGCTCTTGTATAATAAAACTGAAGTGAGTTAATTAGAGTGTGTATCTCGTTAGACGGAGTGGTTCCACTGAATAGGCTTATATATTTTATCCATATTTTTACTTGTAGATATTCAAATGGTATAATTTTAATTGGAGATTAAACTACAGACATAGGTCTACAACTTTCATAAAGGAATAGAATTTGAGTTCTATTTTTAAGGGTTTTGAAATTTAGCTTGAAGTTGAGTTCTGGTTATTGTCCTTATTTTAGGATAGCCTGTAGTATTTTGGATATAACTCTTGGGATACTACATCAAATTAAATGAAATTTATACATGAGAAAATTAATACACAGAGGAAAATTTTTATAGAAGACAATGTTGTCTAAAATGTAACATACCACCCCCATAGAGTATATGCCCGAACGTACTGATGAGTATTCGAGAACATACTCTACGAGAATGGCACGTTAAGACGATCAAATCAATTCATTTAAGGCATCACACATGTTACCAGCATTTCAATAGTCATTTTGTTCCAATTTCATTCACAAACATATAGGGTCGCAATTGTCATTACACTTTAGAATTCACATGTACATTGTACAATAGTTGAGAGATGTAATTCTTGATACAAAATAACTAAAGACATCTATAGGTACAACTGATCCCGACACTGACCCATGTCCAAATGTAGTAACTATACTTCTGCTAGATTAGCTAGATCTCTTCTGGACCTGAAAAATAATGTTGCAAATTTGATGAGTTTGTGAACTCAATGAGTGAACCGACATCTATGTGCTCACTCATGTCAAACACATAAGACAAATCATAATCCAATTCACAAGAAAATCATATCATACAATATTGAATACCACATCACAATTTATCATGCCTCAATAAGTACAACTTGTATAACATTTCACATCACTATTTCAAAACAATCCAATAATTCACTTCAATCATCCATGTGATAAATATCAAGTTGTATATGCAAATGCCATTGTGACTCTATTTATTTTTGCTTTATTATGACTGAGTGCTTATACTGTCCTGTGTCCATTGTGGACACCGAACTCATTTCCTTTACTATCCTATTTTCTTTGTAGATACTGAGCTTATTATTATTTGAGCCTGAGGCTCTTTTGTGCATAATCGTGAGCTTAAAGCTCTTTTCTCTCATTGGTCACTCTAGTCACAACTCCTTTATCTGATCATGCATTTTAGTGCAATGAGATGCATCACTTCACATGTTATGCTTTCAGTACTTTCATTCGGTGTACTCATATCATATAATAAATTCTTCGGGTCTAAGCTGGCATTCATTATTTAGTTGTTCACATATTTAATATTTCATATACAATTCAAACAGAGGCTCATATAATGAGTTTACACATCTAGGTTAATTCACAGTACACTCTAAATAAGTTATTATCTTGATGATTCGGTAATGTCTGGATGCTGACGTTCGACTTGTGCATCTATAGTCATGCAATACATACATAGTTCACACATCAATAAGTTACTTCATGAGATGAATATACAATCATGCACATGTATATGTATCATGTTTCAATGCATGCTCAATTGACCTTCTGGGTATGTATTCTTATGCAAAGATCTTGATTCACTCTTAATTCATCAATCTTATATTTATTAAATTCTCATTCATACTTGCTTCATATTTTTCAATTTTCATTTATCCTTACTTAACAATCTCTTTACTCATTGATCAGGCAAAAATATGGGTTCATTCTTAGCTTTAATTAACTCCAAATCCACCAAATTAGAGTGACTTATCCCCAATTGATTCAACATATACACAAAACTGAACTCATCATTCCAGAGCATTGCCTAAGATCGTGAGGGACATTCCCACGGTCGTGATAGAAGCTTATGCAACAGGCCACGACTGTGGGGAATATGCCATGATCGTGATATAACCCAAATATCTAGGAAACGATCATGCACTTCATTATTTCCCACAATTCTGCACGAATTCATCAAACTTAGAAACATATCAAACACTTGAATTTTCCAAATCACATGCCCTTTAAACCCACTTTATTATATGTTCATCTAGTTTTCATCTTGGTTACACTAAGGCTCTCTAAATTTTACTCATTTTTGTCATTAATAATCACTTCTTACATATACACATACATCTCCAATTTTCCAGATTCAACAATACTTAATAACACTTATCTTTAGCTTGAATTCATCATCAATCATACCTTAAATCCTAACTTAATTCATCATACAAAAGTCCCTAAACCACTGCTATCACACATGTAAAAATAGAACATGATAGTATCCATTTATTCATCAATTTCTCAACACACATTGAACACCAATACTTTAATCAATCCACCCTAATCAGTCATTATCATGTTCTACTAACATAAATCACAAAAGATTAGTATTTCACTTACTTGATAAGCTCAATTGCTTCCTCAATTATCAAGCTAACCTAGCCTTATGTGCATGTAAGATCATCCAATGGCAGTGACAAGATGAAGACAATAGAATCTATCTATCTTTATGAAGCACTTGACTAATGTTTTAAGGTGATAATGAACATAATTTAGGCTGAAATTCAAAGCCATAAGGGAGAAGTGGATTTTGATAGTGAGAAGGAAGAAGAAGAAGAAGGGAGATAGAAGAAACAAGAGAGAAAATGGCTATCTATGTGTGTGGGTGTCGTGGGGTGAAAGTGTGTGGCAAGTATTAAGACACTTGTAAAATAAAGGGCCAAACTATATGTCCTCTCCTTAGATGATACACATGTCCTTCTTTTGGGCTTCCACTTATCACTTAAATACCTAATCCATTTTGTCACTTAGTTCCTAAGCCACTTGTCACCTAATCTCTACTACCATGTATCACTATTTCATAGGCCTAGACTATTAATTTCCTAGACTAAGTGTACATATTAATTTCCAATCTCCCAATTGTAACAATTAATTCCAATTTACTAATTATAATCCATCAATTCTTGTTATTGGTAAATCAAAATACAAGACATTGGAAATGCACATTCATATCACATTCATTTTAGTTTTATACCCCGGAATATGTCAATTGAGTGCATATACTATCTTTGCAATGTTTTCTAAATCATGATTCATGCGTGTATGCTATTGTTATGCATATGAATAAATTCACAACATCATGTCGTACATGTACAAGATTCATTCTATATGATGCCACTCATATGACTCAATATTCTAACACTTTAATCCCTTAACAATTGATGAGATGGGATATTACATAAAACCCCGTTTCTATGTCAAAATTGCAATACAAAAAGACCTGAAAACCTGTTTCGAGAAAAAGCTGAGAATTTGAGTACATTCATGTTGGACCCCAAACTTTCCTATTAAATGAGAAATTATTGGCATTTATTCATATGTAGAGAAAAGGAGAATCCTTAAATTTGAAATGAAATAGAAAGATGCTTTAGATACAAGATGGGTTATATATGAAAGGTTGGTGGTTAAAAGTTGGAAAATGTAATTGAAACATGATCATTGAGTATGTTTTGGTGTTTTAACCATAACTTTTGCTTTATTTATCCAAATGAAATGATTCTTAATTTGGATTAAATTAGAGAGTTAGTGCTACAAATTGTCAGATGGAATTGAGTTTTAATTCAGCCTCTAAGAATTTCAATTTTCGGATGGAATTTGAGCACATAATATTGTTTTAGTATAAGAACAGTCCGAAAATATTTGGGGTATAACTTTTAGACTATGGAATCAAATTGAAAATTTTTTAGTGTTATTAGAAAATTAAGACAATGAGGAACATTTTTCTAAAAGGAAGTGTTATCAAATTCCTTCAATTACATGATTAGAAAAAGGTCTTAATTTTTGAAGGGAGTTAAGCATGATTTAAATAATTTTGAGGTCTTGCTAGATCCATTTTTTTCTTTGGAGTTAATTATTATATTAATGTTGGTAGGATTTTAAAATATGGTTTAGTTGAATTAAGTCGTAAGAGTATGTATGTATGAGGGCTTTTTAGGAATATAACTTAAGCATTTAAGTTACAAGGCATATATGTAAGGGTAAAATGGACATTGTTCAATCATTAATGGTATAAAAGGAAGAAGAAAAGAGTGTCTTGTATCTGGAAGAGGCAAAAATGTGGATAGAAAAGAAGAGAGAGAGTCGTAGAGAAGAGATAAAGGAGAGAAAAAGAAGAAAAAGCTAGGGTTTCTTCATTTTTTAGTTTTCAAGAGGATTTTGAAGTTTATTCAAGAAGAAAAAAGGAAGAGGAGGATGATAGCTTCCATTAGAGCCAACAAACTCTTTATTTAGTGAAGAATCAAGGTAAGAGTATTTTTGATTTGTTGGATTTTGAAGGAGTTTTGGTTCATATATCTTAATAAATATATGGGTTTAAGAATTCAAGAATCAATTTTGGTGAATATGTCTTATAGGTTTCTCAGTTGGAATGCCTATTGATTTGGGAATTTTGCCTTTGATGAATAAAATCAAGAGAGGCAAGCGGAGCAAGAGTAGAGGCTTTTTGAGCAATGTTTTCAAGCAAGGAATATTGAGTAATAAGCCACTAAGGTTTCTTTTTCCAAATCAAGAAAATAAAAAGATTTCAATTAAAAGTTGCTTTTATTGCTTTTGATTGATTTGAGAAATTGTTACATGTTTGGTGTATAAAATTTTGATGATGAATTGTGAATTGCTAAATGAAAGGGTTTTCAAAAAAATGCATGTTCATGAAAAAAAAAACAATTTTTTTAAATGTTGCCATTTGGGTAATCTGTTTTCAAGTCACGAATTACATGTTATGTGGGTTTGGTTTGGTCCGTTTTGTTCTGTTCTGTCAACTACACTTGTCTAAAGGCTTCTCCCGCCTACTCGTTAGTGGCATGGAGCTCCTTCATAGACTCCCTTACGACTACACAAAACTATTATTGCAACATCCCACTACCATAAGGCAAATACCCAGATACCCGAAGGACATTCATGTACATACCTTATGATAATGGTATGTTGGAGCAAAACATATCCGACTTACACATGGCAATCCAACCTACACATGGCATCATATAACATACTCGAAAGTCACTAATTTTAAAAACCATTCATTCCATTCATTCATAAAGCTTACACTATTACCACCAAACAACTATTTACAAAACCTTATACAGATTTTTAGCAAAACTACAAAAATCATGCTAGAGTACTCTTGGTGTCAATTGACAGACCTTTGAGCCATATCTCTATCCAAAAGGTTCCTTAAGTCCTGACTAAGGAACTAGGTCTCCTGTCTCATACCTGAAAAGCCATATTGCAATTTTTGATGAGTTTTACAAACTCAATGAGTGAACCATCATTGATGAATTCACCGGATCATAACATATATCACATAATACACAAATATTCATTCTCACATACATTTATTGTTCAAAAACTCACACAATAGGGTATAACATTTAATCATTGCCAAACAGATCATAGATAAACAAATACATATGCATATGAGACTCACATTCGTTCTTATTGTTGTGACTGAGTATCTATCACATACTTATACAAATACTGGCCCATAGGACTCAGTCAGAACATAATCACAGAGCATAGCTCTACGTGCGCACACATATATCACGGAGCAAAGCTCTACGTGCAGAACATATATCACAGAGCAAAGCTCTACGTGGAAGCACTTCATACTGGCTACTCAAGTCACAACGCCTTTATCTGAGCATGCATTTTATGAAATACATCAAATGCTGATTATGCCATATCAGACAATCACATATGATGTTCAATCAGAAACTCATAATCATCGGACTTAAGTCCGACATTCAACATACGTTGAGAATTCAAATATCATAAGGGATTTTACATCAAACCAAAACACTTCCAGTGCATCAAAACTAAATATGGCATATATGGCAACCACATATGATGCTCAAACAAAACTCATAATCATCGAACCTAAGTCCAGTATTCAACTTTCGTTGAGAATTCACGTAACATTCAGAATTTCATAGCAATCAAAGCACTTCCAATACATTCCCAAATATTTATCTTCTCGGACAATTGAAGTCCGAAATTCATAGACAAATCGCAATCAGTTTAATAATGTTGGAAGTCTAAACAAATCAAATCAAATCAATCCTAGGAAATCATCTAGGTTGACTCACAGTACACTTCAATAAGCTATTGCTTGGATGGTCTGGCAATGTTCAACTGGCGTCCGATGTGCTCCTCTAAAATATACAAAACACATTCACAAATATCACATTTTTGCACAAATGTACAAGTGTTCTTTTATGCACATCAATGTATAGAATGTATGCACAATGCATG
>JANZLX010000002.1:30339844-30350451 GCA_025531955.1 Erythroxylum orinocense
CCGCAAAAACCACGGGTGGGTCGGGTACGGGTAAATATTAATCGGGTAAAAAATATATCAACCCATACCCGGACCGTACGGGCGGGTACGGGCGAGTAAACGGGTGACCCGCCCGTTTTGCCAAGTCTAGTTGTAATCTCTTTTTGGATTCTTGTGTTCATTGAGTTGAATGAGCTGGGTTTTAGATAGATGATCTTAATACATTATTTTGATTGTTCTATTTCGAACCTGTTGCTATAATGTTGAATGTAATTTGCAATTGTTACATTTGATGTTTTTAGTATAATCTAATGATCATTAATCGTTAGGAACAACATAACTTAGGTTAGATAATGCAAACGTGTGTGGTTACTAACTTTATTGATTGTTTTCCACTTTGTAATGTTACTGTTAAATTGAATCTAGAGATCATATCATAGGTCATTCGGTAGTTAAGTTTAATTAATGATCGTAGCTTAATTAAACACAAACTAAGGAAAAATTGAGATTATCATAGCAGATTATTAGTTTCATATCGATAGTTCGAAGAGGAGTGTAAAGATGTTAAGATGATGAATATGCTCGATCGTGGTTAGGCTAAGATTGACCTTAAAACCTGACCTTACTCTTATTTAATGCTTTAATCATTTTTTATTACTTGCTTTAATTTTTTTGATAGTTTACTTTTATTTTATTTTATAAACTGCTCAAAATCCAAATAAAACCCTTTTATATTTTTGTTGTATCAATTAATTTTGTTAAGAAAACTAACTGAACATTCCTTGTGGATTTGATCCCAACTCACTATAACTACAAATTTTAGTGTGCACAGTAAGGTAAATTTTGTAGTGCACTTGACACACACTGTCAATCGTATTTAGATACGAAAATTTTCTTTAGGCATAACAGTTTCATACCAATATTTTAAAAAAGTTATAGTTTATATTCTTTAATCCTAAATCAGGAATTTTTGAAATATATGGAAGCTTTTAAAGTTAAGATCTCAAATATTAGGTTATATTCATCACTTGGATGGGAATAATTTAAGAACTAATCTCTAGCACCCCCTCAGCGCTTGGGGTAGTATAAGTGATCAAGGGGTGGTAACCCATATCACGGGAGGAAACTTTGCACAGAGTTCCATTACTATTAATGGGTGGCTCCGTGATTTCTTATGGGCACAGGCGTCCCAGGTAATTCAGTCTTATGGTTCTTCATTATCTGCATATGGACTTTTTTTCCTAGGCGCTCATTTTGTATGGGCTTTTAGTTTAATGTTTCTATTCAGCGGTCGTGGTTATTGGCAAGAACTTATTGAATCAATCGTTTGGGCTCATAATAAATTAGAAGCTCCCTCTAGCTTCTTATCTTCTAGAATTAACTATGAGAATTATTTTCTTTTGAATGCTAAATTTTCCAACATCTTTTTGGATGGTGAGTGGTGTTGGTCATCTATATATGCCTATTACCTACGGTTAAAGACAATTTTCCATCACTTCCTAATATTTCCAATAAAGATCAATTCGTTGGTTATGCTAGTCTTCTAGATTTTAAACCCTCTGTACTATGATGCAATCACTTATTTGGTTTAAACGCCACTCACCAAAAGTTAGTTTCATCGTCTAGCTAGTTCTTAGACCCCTAAGTTTGATATACCAGAATTGTAAGGGCATTGGCGAGCTTAGACTAGTGTTTGACATGTGGAAAATAGAACAAGGTAAAAGACTTATGAGGAAGTAAGAACGAAAAGAGGTAATGTCAAGCGTTGGCATGTATTAGTGAACATTGATAGAAATCTTCGACGATATGCAAGATTTGAATGTGAGACCAAAAGAAGGCTTGAGATGGACATCAGGTGGAAGGTTAGCTAAATCACACGTTTAACGGGAATATGCGAGAGTTACAAGGTGACTTAAGAAGTAGATCAAGCATAATGAGAGTTTTAGGAGAGTTTAGGACCTTGTACGAGTTGACTTGGATAAGGCTAAGTTATTGATGGAGTAAGGACTTACTGTATGCTCAAGTGGATGGACCATGGGTAATGGAGTTAGCATGGGTTAGCATTGGACAGACCAGTGTGCTATTAGCTTGGATGACTCATCATCAACGAATAGAGATGAGGAGATCTTGGATGATGTGGTACATAAGATCATGGGGGATAAACATCAGCTTTAAAGGACATGCGAGAGGATCTTCTAAAGATAGTGGACATCTTTGTGGAAAAGGTAGACCATGTGTAATCTTTATCATGTTATTGTTATATAGCTTGCTCCTATTAGATAAAGTCCTAATTGGATGGGGATGTCATTCTGTTGATTATTGTGATGTAATCTGATAAGGATAAGATTATGATCTTAGCTAGCATAGTTCTATTAGGATTCTAACTTAGTCATCTAAAGGTGCCTATAAATAGCTCATTTAAGCCTTATTCTTCTTAAGAAGGGAGTTTTGGGGACATTTAGAGATTGAGAGAGTATTCCTTTGTATATTTTGAGGGAAGTAATAAAGGATAACTTTTTAGTTGTATCTATTTCTCGTATTCTTATTGTTGCCATGATTATTTACATCTTTCGTAGTTTTCTTGCAAGGGTGTGAGAGGGTCGTGAGGCATTTGAGAACAAGTAGATTGGCCAACGATCATAGGACAAGGTTTAATCTTACTTTAACAGAGCTAAGTGAGATTGTCGTGCAAAGTGGTTGGTGCATATTGTGTGACAAGTTCATGCTTGAAGGAAAACCTTAGTAACAACTGGTGTCAAAGCCAAATTTTCATATGGCAGGAGGTAGCAATTTGACATAATGTGTCAAAAGAGTAAAGGCACTTATTAGGCCGATTCCTCAAGGAAGGAAGAGGTGACTTCTTGCAACACTCAATTCGAGATATTGGAGGCGTAAATCCAAAAGTTACAACATCAAATGGCAGAGTTAATGATGGCATAAGAGTATTCTAGATTTGAGATCACAATCTTAATGCATGCCATTGCAACATAGGACATTGAACGAATAGAGAGCACTCTGGTGAAGGTGCGAGAGCCACAAGTTTTCGACGGCAAGCATAGTGCCAAGGAGCTTGAAAATTTCTTATGGGACATGGAGCAGTACTTTACGGTGGAAAAGGTAGTTGACTCGTAGAAGGTGTTAATCGCGTCAACATACCTAATGGAGGATGCAAAGCCATAGTGGAAAACGAGAACCTCTAACGACATCGATATAGGTAGACCTTCCATTGACACTTGGGAGAAGATGAAGAAGGAGCTAATGAATCAGTTCCTCCCCAACGACACTTCATGGCTCGTGAGGGAAGCTTTGAAGAGGTTGAAGCAAGACGAATCGGTGCAGGAGTATGTGAAGAAATTCAGATATTTGATGTTGTACGTATGGAACATGTTAGAGGAGGACAAGTTGTTCAACTTCATAAGTGTCTTGCAAGGTTGGGTAAAAATGATGCTTCAAAGACAGAACGTGAAAGACCTTCCAAGCGTGATAGCTGCTGCAGATGGCTTGGTGGATCTCCAAATGCCACTACCGATTTGAACTAGCTACAAGGGCAAGAAGAATGGTGGGACATGGAATGGCTCGAAGAAAGGCAAGGAAAAGGTAGTTGAATCTTCTCAAGGTAAGAAACAACCAAAATGAGATATTGCTTGCTTCTTTTGTGAAGGGACGCATTTTGCTTGAGAATTCCCAAGATGGAAGGCAGTAGAGGAGCAAGTAAATACTATGGTCTTAAAGGGTTAAGGAGAGGGAGAGGATAATCTGACGGAAGAGGTCTAGCTCAATAGATTTGTTGTGTTAGGCGCAATGGGCCTTGTGAAGGAGCCTTCAAACAAAAGCAAGGAGAAACTTGATGGAGAGGGAACATGGTATATGGGAGATGTGCTAATGGCTAAGGAGTCTTAGAGAAAACCAAACATGGACGTGTGTTCACAAATAATTTTGATAAGGGCGTCAATTTCTTTTAGTAGTGGTGGTTTGTTAGACCCCTAAGTTTGAGATAGTAGAATTGTGTTGGCAATGGCAAGCCTTGACCAGTGTTCGACATGCAAAATAACGAAACAAGGCAAAGTACTTGTGAGGATAAAAAGGGGCAAAGTCAAGCATTGGTGCATATTGGTGAAAATCTTCAACGAGATGTAAGATTCGAATGTGAGACTAAAAGAAGAATTAAGATCGGTATTGAGTGGAAGATTAGTTAGATCACACGCATGACGGGAATATGCGAGAGTTCCAAGGTAAGTTGTTGATGGACTAAGGGCTTGACTAAGGCTAAGTTCTTGATGGACTAAGGATTTAGTGAAGTTCTTGATGGACTAAAGATTTAGTGTATACTTAAGAGGATAAACCACGGCTAACAAAGTTGGCATAGGTAAGCATTGGATGGACCAGTGTGCTATTTGCTTGGATGACTCGTCATTAATAGATAGAGATGAGAAAATCTTGGATGATGTGGCATATAATATCACGAAGGATAAACATCAGCTTTAAAGGATAAAGATCACGCGAGAGGATCTTCTGAAGATAGTGAACATCTTTGTGGATAAGGGGAGATCATATGTAATCTTTTATCTTGTTATTGTGATGTAGCTTAATCATATTAGATAGAGTCCTAATTAGATGGGGATGTCATTTTATTGGTTAGTGTGATGTAATATGATAAGGATAAGATATGATAATATTATAATCTTAACTAGTAGAGTTCTATTAGGATTCTAACTTAGTCACCTAGAGGTATCTATAAATAGCTCATTTGAGCCTTGCTCATTTTAAGAAGTGTGGGAGACACGTAGAGATTGAGATAGTATTCCTTTGTATACTTTAAGTGAGACTTCAAAAAAAAGTAGATTGGTCAACGATTACGGGATAAGGTTGAATCTTATTTTAACGAAACTATGTGAGATTGTCATCCAAAGGGGTTGGCGCATCTTGTGTGACAAGTTCGTGTTTGAAGGAAAACCCTTGTAACACTAGCTATGATATAAACGTAAATACTAGAGATAAACTTTAAATTTTCCACTATATTCCTAATTTTTAGAGTCACACCAACACTTTTTCATTTTTTCCCTTAATTTTGTTTGGAAGAATATGTTATTGCTCTGTAATTAGAGCAAAAAAACTGAGAATCATACTATCAGTTGGATACTGAACTCTTGCAAAGGGTCCTCTTTGGACCCACTCTAAAAACAAAGGTTTCTCACATTGTGTCTGTAAATTAGAGTCCAAAAGAAATGCCAAAATTTTTTAAGGTTCTTCCACATTGTTAGAGAAGATTTTCCTTACAAGTCCTCAAACCTACGTCTCAATCAGCTTCATAAAAGCAAATGGAGAATCTAAGATACTTCTGGGTTGTCGTATTCGTCCTGGTTGATACATTTACTTTTCAGGAAAAAAACTAAGAACTTCTCTTTCGACTGAAGTAGTTGTTCAATTCAAGACAAAAATTCTCCTAGCTAGTTCAATATGAAAGAGAGTTAAAAAGAAAGAACCTAAACAATATCTTAACTACCTAGTCCCAGTAGCAGTGGATTGATCTGACGACATAAAGCCTGTTTCAGAAGTTGAGGAGTGACTAAAAATGGTAACAGATCTATATGCAGAGTACGGCGCTGTCAAAGGGATGGGAAGGTTTACGGATTTGCTTCCAAGCATTAGAACAACTGATGACATTGTGGGCCTTTCTGCAGGGTCATCTTGAACACACAGCAGTGCAATTTGAATCCATCTCAAAGCCTCACTGATGGGGCAATCATCTTCTATGTTGGGGTCTATCAACTTGTCTCCTCTTCCTTCATTCCATAGTTGCCATGCCTGTTCAGTATCATGCTCAATGAGTAAAGTGTAGGTAAGGATATGATAACCAAAATTCACTAGAAATGACAAGTAAAATTGGAAGTGTTACATGTACTATGAGGTTTGAGGCAAGATCTGGGTTATAAAACCCTCTGTTCCTTTTACCACTCAGAATTTCAAGCATTAAGATTCCGAAGCTGTAAACATCTGATTTGATTGAAATCAAACCTTCCAGTGCATATTCTGGTGCCATGTATCCACTGTTGAATAAAAAGTATCGTTTCTTGTAAAATTACAGACAGACAGTTAATTTGTTTAAGTGGTTAACTTCAGAAAGTTGGCTTACTATGTGCCCACAACTCTCTCTGTGTTGGCTTCAATCTGATTGCCTCCAAAGATCCTTGCAGTGCCAAAATCTGATATCTTTGGATTCATTTCATCATCCAACAAGACATTGCTTGCTTTCAGATCACGATGGATGATTTTGAGTCGAGAGTCTTCATGCAGATACAGAATGCCTCTGGCAGTTCCAGTTATGATGCTTGCACGTTTTTCCCAGTCAAGTTCCTTACACTTTTTTGGGTCTGTCTTCACAAGTAGTTAGTTAATGTAGAAAGTTTTAGCAACTAATCACATTCATATGGCGTAAATATGACAGTGATGAGAAACAAACCAAAGAGGAACGCATCAAGGCTAGTATTTGACAGGTACTCGTACACAAGAAGCTTTTCATCTCCCTCCAAGCAGTATCCTAAAAGCCTCACAAGATTCTTATGTTGAAGTTTGACAATTACCATAACTTCAGTCCTAAACTCTTCAAGACCTTGCTTTGATGTCATGGAAAGCCTTTTCACTGCTATTTCTTGTCCATCCGGCATTTTGCCCTGAATGGAGTTTTAACTGCGTTATTTAAAGCATGTCCTGACTATAAAAGGAAACTGATAGGGCTGTCAATTTAGTGACTTTCATTACCATTATAGTAATTATAAACTAAAATATTCATGAAAACTATTTGTTAACGTGCAGGAGTAATGCCACATTGATCATGAAGATCATAAATTCCACAAAATTGATAGTCATATAGTTGAGTCCATATGCAAGTGCTATTTTTGCCTGTAATAAAGGTTGTGCACTTGTGTTTCAAACCTTGTAAACTGGTCCAAAACCTCCTTCACCTAGCTTATTTGCAGCAGAGAAATTATTTGTAGCTTCTTTTATGGTTTTGAGATCAATGTGATGAACGTCCACGTTGGTGTGATGATCCGTTAATGACATTCCTCCATTCCTCGTCGAATACGATCCTTCTACAGTTGGCAACAGAATTTCTTCAGTTGTTTCACCTTCAAAATACAGGTTAGGTTTAGTGATTGGACGCAATCCAACATTTTAAATTGGAAGTATATGCCCAAGTTCACCTATGTGGCTATACCTCTTCGTTTTCTCCTCTTCCGCAAGTATGTATAGTAGCCGAAACCCAGGAGAAATCCAATCACCACAACAGATAATGATGTAGTGATAACTGCAATCTTTGACTTGTTGCCACCTCCCTTCTCTCCTGTATTTAGCAATGGAGACTTCAATTAGTAACTTACGTGCACAAGATATTTTTTTTTTGTGAAAATGTTCTAGTCATAATGTCCGTGCCAATCTGAGGTACACAATGACAAAATGACAAAAGTCTCGGCTTTTATGAAAGATTATCTAATTCATTGCCTGAAAAAGACGGATTACCTACTTTACAAGAATGCCTGATCAAAAAGTGGATTAACTATAGAAAAATAGTCAACTAACTCGCCTAATTCACTTAATTCTAAGGGAAAAGAGAAAAATGTGCAGAATTTCAAGGGAAATCATCGTTGAACTATATGCAACAGATCATATATGGGATAGAAATCTTTGTAATTAAATTACATGATCCCATTTTTATCTCCTAGACCTTTCATGTCTGTTCTATTGAATTGTCCTGCACTTAAATAAAAAAGAAAAAAGAATCATGGTTCACACCTTTGCTAGGTATTGACACGGACACCGGTTCTGGAGCTGGAGGCTGTATTGGTGTCGATGGCAGTTGATAGAAAGGGTACTCCTCGTACTGTAAAATGCAACTTGGTGTCAAAACACGCCAGCCTACCTTCCCTGAACAACACTGGTCGACCAAATCTTTTGCTTCAACCAAACAGCTTCTGCATAAGCTTTCATTAAGGTCTCTACTACACTGAGCCAAAGCATACCGTTTCATCGACACATCATCTCTTGTCCCAAACTTGAGTTTTGCTTGCGGAACACTCTCTAATAACAAGAATACAAGGCCTAGCGCGGCATAGTTGGGGTCGTTAGGTGCAGAAGTATTTTGTTGGTTGGTCATGTACATGTACGGAAAAATTTGTGGTTTCCCAAAAAAGTTCACATTAGAATAGCGTAGCAAGCAGTCGTCGTACCATATGATCCCAGTTTCATTTGAGCATCGTGCTTTAATTTCCTCAACAGCAGCGTTAACACAATTCTGGCAACTACTGCTCGAAACATCTCCGCGACAAAGGTAGAGGCCATAGATCCCATTTGATGAACTTTGGTAGAAACTGTTACTGGAAGAGTTGGAGGATAAATAATTTAAAAGGACACCAAGGCGTGATGAATAGTTACCATCGGCACTATCGTTTGCTGATCTTGAACAAACATAGCCGACGGAAGTTGGCTGGCAATCAACGAAGGCAAGGAGAAAGAAACTTGCGACGATCAACAAAACCAGAAAGGCAAAGGATTTGGCGAGGCGAAACATCATCGGAAACGAACATAGATGACCAGAAGCAGTCAAATGAAGATATCTACTTACAACTTTAAAAACGGTCAGATCAGACTTGATCAGTTGGACGAAGTAAAGCCTTTTTTTTTCCTAAGCATTATTTAATAATAGTGTTTGATGAACTTTCAACGACACAGTTTGACATATATATTGGTGGTGCAGCGACCTTTTCCAAAATTGTTAATTATCAATGAGATGAGACACGGCTCTCAGATAGTTTACTTACATGTTCCTGGAAATATGTATATATGTGATTTCATAAGGCCGGCTTAGCATACACCAAAAGTCTGAATGAGAGAATATGGAGCAGGGCCCTTTTCAGGGATGTGTAGCGGACGTCCTTGCGCAATTCCATTTTGTTTTTTGAAATTAAAATGAATGTATTAATTAAACAAATAGCTACAACAAAGATTTTGAAAATTAGACCGTTCACCAAATCAAAGATTTAATGTTTAAAAATTCAACCCGTATTAAGCAATTATAAGACTAGTATATAATAAATAAGAAGTAAAAATTATAAAAATAACTAAAATATATTATAAAATAAAATATTTTATTAAATTGCACCAATGCCTATTAATATAATAAACTAATAATAAATCTAATAATTCAAATTAAAATTAAATATGACATAATAATAATAATAATCATTATCATAATCATCGTCATCATCATCATTAAAATTGTAAATTTGAAAGTATTTTTGCCTCATAATCGTCAAGAGTTCTAGGTTATCCAACACTATCTGAAGACTTATAAGCCATGTTTTTATCCAAAATATGTTCATCAATATTTTTCAATGCATTCAAATAAATTACAAATTAATAATGTATGAAACTAGTCTCTACTGTAAATTTGTAATGTACTATACTTTTAATATTAAATATGATCAAAATAAAATATAAATTAACCATTTGTAGATTTGCTTAATTCATTCTTTGTGCCAAATACGTTTTCTTCATAAATTATTTCAATTTCGTTATAATCAAAATCAAGTGATATTGGTTCTTCTTCTTTGATCCAAAAAATTAGTATGGTCAATAAAATCAATATCCAGTAGTTCATATGTTCTCTTATCATTAAGCACTCTAAATAGAAATTATAAAGTCAATAATAAAAATAAAATTAATGAAAAAATAAAAACAAATCAATGTAATTCATGTCCTTCACTCTTAGATTATATGTAATGTAAACAAGGGCATTGATTTTTTCATATTCAAAAAATTTTTGTTTGTTTATATGAATATGGTCAAACATGCTTCAATTATGTTCACAACCTAATGTAAAATTTGTTTGACTAAGTAATCTAATAGTGATTTCTCTCAGTTTTGGAGCACTTTCTCCAAGTAATCTCCATCACTCATATGTTTTTCAAATTAATAGTATTGAGAAGTAAAGTACATATTAATAATAAGTAATGGATGAACTAAAAGTGTGAAACATACTAGGTTGTTTTTTTTTTATCATAAGTTCTCTCTTTACAAATGATATAGGAAAATCACAATATAATTTTTATTTGCCACCTTTGATTACTCTTCAATAGAGAAAATACCTTTGTATTCAGTTACATTAAAAAGAACGACCATAATATCATTTACATGTGCATTTAATTACATAACTACACTAATTCTTGAGGAGATTACCAATTGTTTGATTGGATCAATTCCAATAAATATCCTGTTGGAGTTATATAAATATAGTGCCCTAGAAAACAATTATATTTACATGTATCTTAATCTTAGAAAACAATTATATTTACATGTATCTTAATCTTCTCCAGTTACAGTTTTGGGATGAAAATATTTATTATTATTAAAACAATAGAGTTTGGTTTTTATTAGCATTATATATCTAGTCATAAGATGTCGCGATTCTTTTGTAAGTAATATACATATACATATACATAGAGATGTTGGATCGGAAAAGGAAAGCATGCATTATTTGGAGAAATGATAGATTTCAAAACTTTTAAGAAATCATTTTGCAGCGGAAGCAACATATCCAAATCATCATGCCAATCTATACATGATATGGTATA
>JANZLX010000002.1:30411090-30427143 GCA_025531955.1 Erythroxylum orinocense
GTTTTAAAAAGTAATGTATCGATTTCTGAATGAGTGGTTAGCACGCCACCCTCGCGGGGCACGGACTCGGATATCACAGTAGATGTCGGGTTCGGGTCTTGCGAGAGTGGGGTGTTACAGAGGCATGCGAAAACACTAAGCCAGACGTGAGCGAGTGAGATCGAATTTGGTGCGAATTTTGATAGAGTCTCGGACCTTGTGAAGATTAACTCGACCTAGATTAGGACTGGACGGACAAAAGACTTAGCCACGCTCGGATGGATGGACCATAACTAACGGACTTGTTATGGGAAGCATTGGATCAGGCCAATGTGCTATGTGAGCTTCGGCGAGATCACACTGCATTATTAGCAGATAGAGATCGTGGGGAGATCTTGGATGATATGACAATAATGAGGAGTTAGAGTTACACGGAAACTAACCATCTGAAGACTGTAGAGTTCTTTGAGAGCACGATATTAGTTTCCTAGTGGGATGTAAACTCTATGTTGTTGTTATCTTATTTTATCAGTTAGAGTCGTATTTAGACATGGGTGTCGTCTAATTGATGCACGTGATGTAATCTGATAAGGATAAGGATAATAGTGATCTAGCACAATTTAGGCAGTTCAGATATAGTAAGATTTTGAATGTAACTTGGAAGACAAGTTAGGATGCCTATATATAGCTCATTCAAGCTCTGTTCTACTTACTTGATCAGAGAGAGCATTCTTTGTATTCTTTTGAGGGAAACTATATAAAGTTGGGTTTTGACCGTATTTCTGTGTTTTCTTGTTGCCTTTGTTCTTATTGCTTTCTTAGCATTGTTTCTTCAAGGATGTGCGAGGTAAACACTTCGAGAGTTTGTTGAGAGCTGGATCTTACTTAAACGGATTTAAGTGAGATTGCCGTACAAAGAATATTTGACGATAAACTTCGGTGAAAGTTCGAGTTCTAAAAGTAACATTTGTATCAATAAAGATAATCTTTTTAAATTATATTTTAAATTTTTTAATTTTATTCCATTTTTAACCGATAATTTTATATTTATTATTGCCCATGTTATTTACCTCTTATTCGTTCCTATTTCTTTCAATATTCGAATACTTCTGATGTAATCCCTATTACCTCAGCATAATAATAATAATCATAATGTTGGTACTTGCGAAGTTTGCGATTCCAAAAAATGGTTTCTTGGAAAATACGAGGCAAGTCGATGGCTTTGTCATTAAATATTTTGTTTTTTTAGTTTCATTTTTCGTACATATAAGTGTATAAATATGGGCGCAGCCCACGCCGCAGTGTCATTGCATCGTCTTCGTATTCTTCACTCACAGTCTTCTCTCGACATCTTCCAATTCCTCTGTTCAAATACTAAAAGGTAAACGACCATTGTTGTTCTCATCTTCTGTTTGATGGGTTCTTTACCGAATTGACAGGAACGGTTTTTCTTCTCAAGTTGCCAACTTTAACGCTTCTTTCTATCTTCTGTTTGTTTTCCCTATCTTATTTGGAAATCGGGGACTTGTATTTACTATGAGTTGTGTTCGGTCGTCAGTTACTTTGTGTAGGAAAACGCAAAGGAATCAGCTTTGTTACAGTTGTTGTTTGAATTTTCTTAACTGTCGATAAGATCATCACAAAGGGAGGCTGACGAATTGGTTTCATATTCTTGCTTGCACTTAACATGTCGATTCTTATCCAGTTATGAGTGTATATAAATCAGCTGTATGCGTGTGGTTCTGAGTTGGGTGAAGTGTGAAATAGTCAAAGGTTATCGTTAATTTGATATATATAGAGTGGATAGTGAGTCGGAGATATTTGTTAAAATGCCCCGCATTGACCAACAAGTCGTTGAAATTATCAGTTCTTTTATTTTTTTCCTTTGGTTCTCTGTTCCCCACATCTGTTCTAGACTTGGCTGTCATTGTCAACTTTAGTTTCCACCAATGGCCGTCCTTTCTTTCAAGTTTTCTCCAATTATATCCCAATAAGATCCCAGTTTTTCTTTGTTCGGGTGCTGGCTAGTACAAAGCTGATTACAAATTTCGGTTTAGAAGGTGACTACTTCTTCTCAGATTTCTCTGGAGTAGTAATCTCTTGGGTCAATCGTATTCCTTTTTATTTTATATGTTTAACTGTGAGAGTGATCAATACACTTCTGGTTGTATCTCATCTAATGCTTTGTGGAAACGGTTGTATATAATTGCAGTTGATCATTTTTGTATTTCTCACGCTATTGCATTCATAAAATTGTGAACAATTTGAAAATTTTGTTATTGGATAGTATTCTCCTAATCCTGGAGCCGGTATTCTCCTAATCCCGCAGCCGATATTCTGTGCCCCTATCAATCATCATATTCCATTATTAAATCTGTTTTTCTTGGCGGCCTCGGGTATTTAAGATAGCCATGGGGTGTTCTCAAGATGTTTATTACGGAGTGTAGTCTTTGTTCTGGCTAGAGAAAGAAGTGCTTGGTGAGTAATCAAATCGATCTTGTTTGACGGCTTATATCATGCAATGATACAAGAATCAGAGGTGATGTCCATGGTTGGCTTTGGGTGACCGACCGCTGGAATTTAGTTTTGTTACCATGTTCTGTTTTTTCCTATCAAAAGAAGTCTTACAGTTTACCTTTTGATGGATTTTGAGTCTTTCCAAGGCTAAGAAGCACGGACATGGCAAAATGAAGCCGTGTCTATGTGTCGGACACGTGTCCGTGTTAGACGCGCACGTGTCTGTGTCGGACACGTGTCTGAAACGAACACCCACAAAAAGTGCTTATATATGCTCCATACTTTTTTAGAGGGGCTTATAAAGTACAAAATATATATGAACTATCAAGATATTGGAAGTTTTGAAACACATCAATCAATATTTATTATATTATAGATTCTGAATTTTTTTCTTAATTCTAAATTTTATAATATATATATATATATAAACCGTGTCCGTGTCCACCAAATTTTAGAAATTGGTGTGTTCCCGTGTTGCGTGTCCGTGTCTGTGTCTGTTTCCAAGCTTCTTAATTCCAAGGTATAAAAATTCCGACTTGATGTGTTTTTGTGCAGGGAAGTTTACGGGGATATGCTTATTATTTTCTAACAATGATTTAGTTTTTGGTAATTTCTTTGTGGATTGCTATTGATCTTATGTTATTGATTATCCTCAGGAAATGGGACAGGTTCTGGGTTGTATTCAAGTGGACCAGTCAACTGTAGCTGTCAAGGAGAATTTTGGCAAGTTTGGTGATGTCCTTCAGCCGGGTTGTCACTGTGTACCCTGGTGTATTGGAAGCCAAATAGCCGGTCACCTTTCTTTGCGTGTGCAACAGCTGGATGTTCGATGTGAAACCAAAACCAAGGTTCTTTCTTGTTATTCTATGACGTAAAATTAGTTTACTTTCTTTTGTTTTGCCATGTAAGCATATTACAGGATTGAGGGCTTGATATAAGTCATGACTAACAATTTGAAGACATTAAATAGTATTGATTGCAAGCTTTTTATTTGATTCCATCATAATAGTTGCAGTGGTAGTTTTTGTACATCAAAGTTCCATGCATGGCAGGCTGTGATCTTTTTTATGTTTCCTCTTCAGGACAATGTGTTTGTCACTGTTGTGGCATCTGTGCAATACAGAGCCCTGGCTGAAAGTGCTCAAGATGCTTTCTATAAGCTCAGCAATACCAGAGCACAGATTCAAGCTTATGTCTTTGATGGTATGGCACTTAGCTCTTGTTGGAATTCCCAAAATTTGTAGATAGTTGTCACTCTTATCTTCGTTGGATTTGTTTTGGCTGTCATATTTTGTTAGTTTAGTGCATCTGTTTTAGTTTGAGGAGCAGAATTCTTGCAATCTTGTGTATATCATATCAGCAGTCAACTTTCGTAACTTTGGACACCAAGAGTTCATTCATCATATTCATTGCGTCAGTTCATTTAGTTGGTGATCCTCAATTCTATACTACATTAATCAGGAGTTATTACATTGAACCCCATTCAGTAGCAAGAACTATGCGTTCTTGCTACTGGAAAACCTTAGTGGTTACTAGTGAACAAATTGATCATTCGTACAGCGTTTATGCACCTTTCTTTTTGTGAATTTTAATCATATTTAAGCACTATCATGAATAAAAACATTGCAATACTCCATTGTTATCTCTTATTTCCTTTCAATGAAGTAGGATTTGGTAAAGGTTTTTACAATGGTAGGATGTATTTGGTGGACTGCCCATTATAATTACTGCTGTGTCGTAACTTGTAGGAAATTCTATGGTTAGAAACATAAATATAAGATTGTGCATCTTGGTATCTAATATTTGAGGAGAATTGAGTTCTTTTCTTTTAGTTTGTACTTTATCGGTGTCTAAACGTTGTCACTGGAATTCATTTTTCCTCAAATTTTCAGTTATTAGGGCAAGCGTTCCAAAATTGGAACTTGATGCTGCCTTTGAACAGAAAAATGAGATTGCAAAAGCTGTTGAAGAGGAACTTGAAAAGGTAGAATGCAGTCTTCTATACTTGGTTCATAGCTGGGCGAACCACATCACTCATTCAATCTTACTTTTCCCTTTTGACTGTCAATATGTAGGCCATGTCTCATTATGGATATGAAATAGTTCAGACTCTTATTGTGGACATTGAGCCCGATGAGCATGTCAAGAGGGCAATGAATGAGATCAATGCAGGTATACATGTTTCTTTGTTTAGCCTGATTTTTGTTATTTCCCCACTGATAAGCTTAATAGTTTAGTGATTTTTTTTTATCGAGGCCTTTTCTCTTGTGTAGCAATATTCATTCACAGTGATTATATTGATAAATGGGTTTTATATGACATCTTGGATTACTGATCAATTTCAGATGCTTCCAAAAACCCATCTCACCTGGTTGTTATATGCCTACTTAAGTTTGTATGTATAATTGGTTGACTTACTCTTCAACTGTGGTAACAGCTGCTAGATTGAGGGTCGCTGCCAACGAGAAAGCTGAAGCTGAGAAGATATTACAGATTAAAAGAGCCGAAGGAGATGCAGAATCGAAGTATCTGGCTGGTCTTGGTATAGCAAGGCAGCGTCAAGCCATTGTAGATGGACTGAGAGACAGTGTACTGGCCTTCTCTGTTAATGTACCTGGTACAACATCGAAGGACGTCATGGACATGGTTTTAGTGACCCAATACTTTGACACAATGAAAGAAATTGGTGCATCTTCCAAGTCTAACTCTGTTTTCATCCCTCACGGACCTGGAGCAGTGAGAGACATTGCTAGTCAGATCAGAGATGGTCTTCTTCAGGCCGATACAACACATTAATAACAGATGATCTGTGAAGAAATAATAAGCTATCTTAAAACATCCTACATACGGTTAGAGTGCTTTGAAGGAGTGAAAAGTGTGTAGTAAATACTTGAAAAGTTTTTATTATTGCTTGCTCGTAGGAATAGGTTTGAACTTAATATGGTGTTGGTTTCTATCACATATAATAATATACACTTTCATGGAAGGTTTGCACAAGTTCAACGTCTTCATTACTGTCGCAAACTTTCTTGGTAGCCATTATTGAGCTGTTGTACTGCTTCCTTAATTTGATACTCCCTCCGATTCATAATAAGTATCATTTTAAAAGAATGCATGTTTATTAAGAAAGATAATGAAATATTTAATATATTCTTATTAATTACATGTTAAAGTGCCTTGAAAATATAATATGTGTAATTAAGATGTGAGAGAAATTAAAGGGTAATTTTGGAAGTAAAATTATAAATATGCATAAAATGTCACAAACGACACTTATTTTGAATAATTAAAATCCCTCTAAAACGACACTTATTATGAATCGGAGGGAGTACAAAAGGTCATATAAATTCTTACTATTCATGTCTTTAATAAGTCGGCTCTTAATTAAAGCACACATTGAAAGATGTAAATAAATTCTTCCTGTTTCATAGCATTTAAGTTAAATATATGATTAAACTGTTCAATTTTAATATTTTATTTGATTTTACTCTTTTGTCAATAATTCTTTGAATGAAAAAAGTAGTAATATCGTTTTATCGATTGATATTAATGGGACAAGTACACAAGAAATTTTGACTCCAAATTTCTGATAATCAAGATTGGTAATTCTAATGATCAATCGCCAAGATCAAAATGAAGTATGGATGGATATTTTTTTTTTCTTGCTTTGAGGATCTCTGATCTCTGTCGAGCTGTTGTTATGTCTGCGATAGGCGATCATTTAATCTCTGCTCTAGAAGAAAGGGCAATAAATGTCCGTGGCTGAGGGAGTAACGTAACACGTGTTCTCGAGTGAAGGAAACTCAAGGTTACATGTCCCACTATATCTGGAGAATTTTTTGATCTTCGTATAATATGATCTGTTAATTTTTACCGTCTCACTGTTGTGTACAAACAACATGGAGTCTTCTACTGTAAGTTCCATATGCATATGCTTAGTTTCTAGTGTATGACTAATTGTAATGACTTTCGACCGTAAGATCTATATGCTTAATTTATAAGCATATGATGCAAGCAAGTCTAATGATTTTCTTGGGATATTCTACACTCCGTAGTCTTGATCTGCTTGGGAAATGTGTGCTTTCTTGTATTGTTGTACTACTTTCTCAAATTCTTGATAAGGAAAAAAAAAAAGATAAAATTAGACTTTACTTGTAAAGAGTGTCTTCAACACCTTTTATTTCTGTTTACCAAAAGGAAATTTATTTATTAAATTCGAAATTCGATAGAACTTAGAATTAAGGACCACATAAATAGTTAAGGGCATTGTTTTAAAATTCGGACTGGACCAGTCGGTTCGACCGGTTCGATCGATGATCGGTCGGCTAATCGGTCCGAGTAACCCCTAAAAATTAGTCCCTATTTGAACCAGTGAAATCGGTTAGACTACTGGTTCAATAATTTTTTTATTTTTTAATATTATTAGGTATATATTTTTTATTTTTTAATATTACTAATATTATATATAATTATTGTATAATTATGACGTCACATCGATTCGACCAGTGATTGAACCGATCGAATCGATTAAACCGGTAATAAATAAAACTTCCAATTCGATGCCCGAACTAAGTTTCAAAACCTTGGTTAAGGGCAGTAAACTGCCTGCATGGATCGTCGAAAGACACATGTGACGAGATGATTAATAAAGATGCAGACAAAATTTAAGCTGAAACAGAAATGTGGTAATATTTTATTAAACTCATTGTTTCATCATACAACGGCTAGATACATCAAATTAAGGAAATAAATTATAACATGAGATTAACTATTCTGAAAAGTAAAAGCAAAACATTGCCGAGTATAAACAAATATCAAACTAGGAAGAAAATCTTCGATTAACCAGAAACAATGGGGCAAACCATTATCAACTGCATTAATATGAAACTGATGGGAATTTCTCTGGCAACATGACAGTAAGGTGGAACTTTTAATTAACTTTGTAGCACACTTTCCTGATTTCTCCAACATTTTTACCGGTAAGAACACCGATTCTGCCCATGTTTAACATAGACTCTGCGAAGTCCTTAAAGAAAGTGGATCCTTGTGTTGCGTACTGCAACTCAATGTAAGATTTTGTCTCTTCGTTTTCAAGCAGAGCGGAATCAGAAGTGAACAGTCCCCTTCTTTTGTGAACAAGTGTATAATAATGAGGGTCGAAAGTCCTAACACTCCCGGGATCCATTTCTACGAGTGTGATTGCATCTCCGTGCTTGCATTTACTCTTCAATCTGGGAATGTATTCCGAATCCAATCTGGGATCGGAGTCGCCTTTTCCAGTGAAGTTGTAAAGGCGAGAATCGAATGAGCTGCAATGAGAAGTTCCTATGGTGTGTGCACCTGCATCCATAAAAGAGATCAATTAATTTTACATGAAATTTGCATGTAAAGCCGCAAAGAGTGTTAGATGTAAGTTTTTGAGCACCTGAGAGGACAACTAGGTCTTTAATGCTTAATCCCTTGGATCGGAATGATGCTATCAACTGAGATATGTTGAAAAAAGGTGGTGGCAGATTGAGTAAGGCCTCTGTTGAGTTAGATACTCTTCCATCTCTTCTTCCAGTTTCAACCTCATACCATGGACCCTTGGTCTATTATTATTTTGAGTTAGAAATAATCACTTGGTTTTGTTTCCAAGCACGAAGCATATGTTAAACGAAAACAAAAGTTGAAGGCAATTTTAATTCATTACCGCGACTGTAACATCTCTAGCCACAATGGCCACGATATCTGCACATGAAACTACTCCAGGACATTCCTTCTCCACAGCAGCCTTGATTCTATCAATTACTTGGAATCCTCTAAGGCTATGATTTGGAATTGCAAATTTTTCAGATTGATTGGTGGCGGAGTTTAGCAGCACTGAACCGTCACAGCCCTGTAGACATCATAAATCTAGTTATCGTACCATTTTTCTAACCATAAGCAAGCAGTAATTCGACTCCCTTAAATTACAACCTTAGATTCATACATTTCACCAAAGTTGCGGCCACTTTCAGTTTAGGCGCTTTCATATGCCATGTTTTATTAAGCTTTTACTACATACAAAGGCAACTTAAGTTTTTACCTTAGGAATTGAAATAAAAGTAAGTTAGTTACCCTGACAAAGCAATCATGAAAATGCATTCTCAACAGAGGACCACTAAGACTTGGAGCCACTGACATGACGTAATCTATAACTTCCTTCACCACGACCTCAGCTCGCGGGCATGTCTTTGAGTAAAATCCGACTTTCAGCTGACCATTTGCAGGGTTGACGACAAGTAGCAGAAACATCAGTTGAAGGAAGAGACAGTAGAAAATTTTGGAGTTAGCCATCCTAGAAGCACCAAAGTAAAACTGGCTTAGCAGCTTATTGAGAAGCAAGTTAGAATTAAACTTCCCTTTATATAGTTGCTTTGACGTGCTAACCATTCTCTCTAAAAGCTGTCATTACATAATATATGATCTGTTTTTTGCATTTAAATAATTAAGCAAACCTCTAAGCCTCACGGATGCTTTGATAATCCTGGGACCGGTTCAAACGTGTAATTCTAAATTGCTACTGAAAAAAACTGTGGTGAGTCATAACCCATTCTTGTGGCGTAATGGTATAAATCAGCATGATACAGGGCATGAGAGGAACTTCCTAACAAGAGAAACAAATAATATGTGCAACCATATCAACCAATCATGTAATTAAAATGACTGGAAATAAGTGTTGACCTTGCTAGTAACATGGCCAAAGCATTCATGTGTAGATCAACACATGATTTTAAAAAAATATATTTTGAACTAGAGCAACCCCCATTGGACAGTTGACATACCACTTCTTCCTAGTTGGTGCCACTTGGAGTTCAAATTATATCACAATTAAGCATCCCAGCATATCATGATGAAGTGAATTTAGAAGCTGACGGGCGGTTTATTTTCTATATCATCAACTTGCAGACTATATTTTTATACCCGATATGTTATCCTCCATTGTGCCAATTGCTGCAAGAACTCATAGGCGGATATGTTCAACAATTCCATGTCTATTAAAATTCTGGTTAAAATATTGAAACATTTTCGGCCTCTGACTGGTGTATTCTTGTTATTAAGCAAGACGGAAGTTAAAAGGCCAGTTCAGAGTTGCGGCCTAAAATAAAAGAACCGAACGGTAGGCCTAGCAAAAGCTGCTGTAGAATTAAACGAATTGGGTATCCTCTATATGTTTGAGGTTAATTCACCAATTTAGTAGTTAACATATAAAACTACTTGCCAATAATATTATAAAAATTAAGAAATAAATTTTTCAATATTAATTTAATAATTTAAGATTATGTAAATGTCATAATATTTGATGATATTCAAAACATAGATCATTAAAATTCTAAATGTTTACTTTAAATAAGAAGAAATTAATGTAACATGATACATGCTAAAGTTTAAAAGAGGATTCAAATCAGGATAAGATACTTCTTGAGTTATAAAATGATCTAAAGCAGATAATGATCTTTAAACATGGTCTTCATGATAGATTATGAAAGAAGAGTAAATGAATGGAAAATCTGTTAAATGAATGTCTGGTAAGCCCACGTTGTAAGATGTGTACATTAAATCGACTACGGCTGCCCCTTCTAAGGAGTGGTATATTAATAAGCAGTAAGTGGTGCTCTCATTTAAAACCAACTATTGTAATCTTTCACTTCATTATACGATTATTCATAATCTTAAACATACATAACTCTCACATATAAAGTAATCATACCTTGATCCATAAAATTGAGTGATGTTGATTCTCTTCCGTGGTTCTATTCTTTCTCCTCTCTCTATCACTTATGTGTTTTCTCCTTATTTGATAGCTATTGGCAGAAGCAACTTAATAGGCAAGAGTAGGACCAAAAGAGGCGATGTTTATAAGTGGTTTATGAGAAAACCACCTTCTTAACACCACGCCCATCATGTCGCTATTAAGCTTTATAAACATTTATTACATGAGACATTAATAATCTAACATTCTCCTACTTGACTCATATAATATTGCCATCTTCATAAGTCATTTAAATTTAATGTGCGTTGTATAGATCATTCATTATAATCATGAATTAGAACTAACGTGAGTCATGACGGTTGTATGTGATTTAAGTAGCATATTCCCTTCCATGCACTACAAAGTTAGTCTTCTCCATGAAATGATCAATAAATGAGAAACACATAATTTATCAAAAAATAATGTCTACTCAAGACAAAATTGTTATCATCATTCCATTCAATTCAAGATACACATTCAAAAAAAATAGGTAAATCAAAAACAAATTCAATAATGAGCTCAGAATCTCTATTACATTAAAACATATACATCTTCATAATATACATTAATGCCCACTCAGCAATAATACTCATAATGTCAATATGCCCCATAAATATTTTAGGCAATGATCCCTTAGTCAAAGGGTCAGCAATCATAAGATTAGTACTAATGTACTCAATTGACACTCTACATTTTTGAGCTTCTTCTTTAATGGCAAAGTATTTCAATTCCATATGTTTAGCACCTTTAGAATACTTGTCATTTTTAGAAAAGAAAAATGTTATGGAATTATCACAATAAATTTTTAACGACCTGGCAATACTATCGACTATTCCAAGCCCTGAAATAAAGTTTCGCAACCACTTAGCCTAAATTATGGCCTCAAAGCATACCACAAATTTAGCTTCCATGGTGGATGCAACAATTATTGACTACTTCGCACTCTTCCATAATATTGCTCCTCCGACTAAAAGATATACATAGTCAAATGTAGATTTTCTAGTACCTACACAACTAGTAAAATCTGACTTTGAATATCCAATTACTTCAAGATGATTGGACCTCCTATAAGTAAGCATGTGATCTTTTGTTCCATGAAAATATCTTAAGATTTTCATCACTGCTTTCCAATGTTCCAATCCTAGGTTACTTTGGTATCTACCAGGCATACTAACTACCAAGCTAATGTTCGGCCTTGTATACGTTTAAGCATACATCAAACTCCCAACAACAAATGCAAAAGGAATTTATTTAATCTATTTCCATCCATATCATTCTTTGGACATTGCATGAGACTAAATTTGTGTCCTTTCTAAATTAGAATTGGAGATGCTGAAAATTTATCCATTTTGTATCTCTCCAAAACTTTATTAATATATGCTTTCTGAGACAAACCTAATAATCTTTGTAATCTATTCCGAAATATTTCTATTACGATCACATAGTTTACCTCCCCCATATCTTTCATTTCAAAATTGTTAAAGAGAAACTTCTTAGTCTAGACTAAGATTATTAGTTGTCAGCAAGATTTCATGAACGTATAGAATAAAAAAGATAAACTTACTCCCACGGACCTTCAACATATATACACCGATCAGTAATGTTTTCTTTAAAACCAAAAGAAACAACAGTAGCATTAAACTTAAGATACCATTGGCGGAAAGCTTGCTTGAGTTCGTATATTAACTATTTCAGTCTACCCACCATGTGTTCTTTCCCTTCAATTGAAAAACCCATTGGTTGATCCATGTATACATTTTCCTCTAAATTCCCATTTAGAAAGTAAGTTTTCACACCCATCTAATGTAGCTCTAATTTATGATGAACCACTAGTGACATGATAATTCCTAAAGAATGTTTCTTGGAAACTGATGAGAACATTTCCTTATAGTCAATGCCATCTTTTTTAGTAAAACCCTTAGCAACAAGTCTAGCCTTGTAACGTTCAAGGTTGCCAAGAGAGTCACGCTTCATCTTTAAAACCCATTTACACCCAACTCTCTTTCACCTTTTAGGCAATTATACAAGGTCCCAAACACCATTATGTTCCATGGATTTAAGCTCATATTTCATTGCATCTAACCATTTATTAGCATTAGCACTATTAATGGCTTGTGAAAATGAAACTGAATCACCATTAATTCCTAAATCATCTTCCAACTTTTATAGATAGACCACATAATCATACGAAATAGCAAATATGCCTTCTCTTGGGGATCATCTTAATGCTATTTCATATGCTTATTCTATTACATGTTCAAGTTGAATGTTAGGAGCATGTATTTGTTGCTCTTCATGATTGTTATGCGGTGCAACAATTTGAGGAATAACAATTTGAGTACTAGGAATACAATTTAAAAGGATTTATATTCTAACTTCTTTAATTTCCACATTTTATAAAACTTCACTCCCACTAACTTCACCATTCTTAATAAACCTAGCATTTCCAGTTTCAACAATTCTTGTACTATGGTTAAGACAATAAAATCTATATCCTTTAGATTTTTCTAGATAACCAATGAAATATACACTGATTGTTCTGGCATCCAGTTTCTTTTCTCGTGGATTATAAACCCTTAATTTTGCATAGTAACTCTAGATATGGAGGTGCCTTAAACTAGGTTTCCTACCAATCCACAATTCAAAAGGTGTCTTTAGAACTTCCTTACAAGGAACCCTATTTAACAAATACATGGTAGTTTTTAAGGAATATGTCCATAATGATAAAGGTAAAGATGCATTGCTTAACTTACTTCTAACCTCGTTCATTAAGGTTTGATTACACCTTTTTGATACACCATTTTGTTATGGTGTACCTGGTATTGTGTATTAAGTACATATTTCACAACTCGATACCGCATTGGGTACATGACAACTGCCGCATACTTAAGCTAAGGACATTCACTGTATCCTTAATCCGACTATATAAGGCTAACTGAATATCTCTCCCTTTTTTTCTAAAAAAAATAGGTAGCACAACAGCTGTATTTTAACAATCCCAAAACTCAATCAAACATCTGTAAACAATTTTAAACGCACTTCTATATTCACATTAGAATTCTACCACGACTTCTGGACTTTTAAGTCCGCTAAAAAACAATCTCAACAACAGTACCACAAGTTCATATATAAGGTCTTTTACAAACTACAAGACAGTTAGGAGTTAATTTATAAAGTCATAAAGTATATCAACATAACCAATCTAATAAAAATAACTCATGAGCAACTATACAACAAAATTACAAAACAGAGACTACCTGCGTGCAGTAATGCCCTGAAAATGTGAAAAACTACACAATCATATAGAGCTTCAAGGTCACTAAATTAACTTGCATAGTTGGAAAGCGGAGGGGGTGAGTACACAATGTACTCAGTGATCCAAAAAAACATATATCGCAAATAGAACTCGATACACACCAAGACGATATAGATAACCTATAAAGTGAACATACATCACATAGAAATACATAGGCCTAGCCTATGATTCAACGTATATTGGTTAGGATCCACACAGTCCCAGCCTACTAACAACTCATCCAATGAACATAGGTTCCAGTTTTAGTACATAAAAGCAGAAAAACATCACATATATAAATCAAATCTCATTAGAAAATAAATCTCAGAATAAGCCAAATTAATTATGTCTGTCAACACTAGTTGGCCAAACTAGTGCATACACCCACCGATTTTTAGTGTTGGCTCAAGTTTCATCTGTGGTGAGTCTAGGCTACAGTCGACAAGAGCATCATGACCCTAGGTGATGACCTCGTTAGACCCTAGGTGTGGCATCACCAGTAAGTCCCGTAAAAAAGTGTCGATACGAGGACTCGACTTTTATATACCAACATATAGGGTATGATGGTCGTTTAATTTGTTGTGCCTAGCACACGATTGACCAATTGTTACCTCACTAATCATAAAAATCATATACAAATATAAAGTAGAAAAATCAAGTAAGTCACTATGCCTTTATTTATCAGTCCAATCGATAAAATGGAACCTTGTCGTGGCTCTAAGCCAAAAGAGAAAACGTACATAAAGCATATATGACTCAGTTATGCATATTAAAGTTCCAAAACATTATTTCATGCAATAAAATTCATCTTTTGCACTCGAAGTGCAAAGTTGTTCAAAAATGTAGTTTCAGAAAAATAAAATGTTGTCCTTTGCACTTCAATTGTAGGTTTGTTAAAAACAATATCATTTCTCAAACTAAGTAATGAAAACATTAGTTGCACTCCAAGTGCAAAGAGTTATTCAAAATAATGTCATTTATTAAATACACAAATATACTAGCATCTATTTGAGGTTCAATTATACTAAGCATTACCTAGGTTCAAAATTCACATACAAGTCATCATGCATGTCTTAGGATGTTCTAATCCCATTTGAGAAATATGGTTTCCCCGACTCACTTCAAAAGAAGATGTACACTCCCTTAACTTCAATAATCCTCGATACGAGCTCCATGATTTACAACTCTCGAGCATTTATATATAAAAATAATATACATTGTATTTACTACTCCAACATATATCTCATATTTATACATCATCACAAAAGTGTATAAAACACAATATCACTATCTTTAAGCTATAAGTTCAACCATTACTCATCAATTTGAGCAAAATTCAAGTTTACTCTAAGTAAACATGAAAGCCACTTTCCAATGTATATTATTACGAATCCTTAAATCCTAAGCCATGTTCATTTAGACATTTTATCAAACACCTAACGTGCATGACTTTCAAATCATATTTTCAAGACTTTATCATAGTAATTCATGCTCCTATCTTGTTATACAACAAACACTTCCAAACAACAACACATTTCACCACAACATTCAATCCAATTTCCTTTATTTAAGCCATATTCATCATAAGTATGCAACTCATTACATTAATCCATTCCTTCTCCCATCATTTTGACCAAGCCTCATCCAATATACATCTTCTTCATTTTTTCATCATCAATCACATTATACGTGTACAATTAACACCATAGAATTCATTTAAATCATCAATTTCAAAAGATATTAAAAATTCGCAAACTTTCACCAAAAAGAGGACATTTCAGTTTTGACTTAAAGGGACTTCTTTATGACTCATTTCATTCATAGAAACTATGTTTCATGTATATTCAAGCATGGAGAACAACATATCTTAACACCAAACTTAAAACCATAATGTAGAGAAAGATGAGACAAAACTTACCTAAACGTTCTGTTGGACCCCAAACTTTTCTTGAAAATTAGAAATTATTAAATGGAATTTAATGAGAAAATATGGTATGATTCCTTGTAATGAATGAAAAGTATGAATGAATTTATGAGTATTTGATGAAATAAAAGATATTTGAGTTTTATTGTGTTTTGCATATGTTTAATAAAAAGGTGATGTAGTATGGTTTTGAGCATGGCCTTGTCTAATGAGTAAAATGGTGTTTGTTGTATTTTTTAGACAATTTATGGATCTGGTGTGGATTGGTTGACTCTATTAGCTCCCTTAAGTGTTATGGAGGATTCTAATGATACACCATATGTTAAGTATGTGTTGTGGGAGCTTTACTAAAATTGACGTGGAAAGAATTGATTTGGTTTTTGATGATTTTGAGATTTTGGATAAATTTGTACGTGTAAGGGTACCTTGACAATTATAGTGATTAAATTGATTTGAATGGAAGTTGAAAAGTAAGAAATGAATAGTAAAAGTGTGAGATTTTGGAGAATTGTAAGTTTGAATTTTGTTTGGGATGAATAGTAGCAGAAAGTGATTTGTAAGCTG
>JANZLX010000002.1:30440838-30458569 GCA_025531955.1 Erythroxylum orinocense
TATTTTCATTACAAAACTGTAACTGAAGAAGATAAAGTTACATGTAAATACACTTGCTTTCCAGGGCATTATATTTACATAACTCCAACACAATGCACCATCCATATTCCAAAGGTGCATGATGGCCATCTTTGTGGATACGAATGAAGACTTCATGGACGTATTTATAGATGACTTCTCTATTTATGGAGACTCTTTTCATCATTGCTTGTTTAATTTAGACGGAGTGTTACAAAGATGCGAAGAGTCTCATTTAGTTTTGAATCAGGAGAATTGTCATTTTATGGTCCAAGAAGGATTGAGGTAGATCAAGCTAAGACTAAAGTGATTAAAAAGCTCCCACCTCCTACCAACATCAAAGGAATCCGAGCATTCCCTAGTCATGCAGGATTCTACAGACGATTCATCAAAGACTTTTCTCTTATTGCTAGACCCTTAACTCACTTGTTAGTTAAAGATGTGTCTTTTGTGGATGATTGTTTAGATGTTTTTAACAGGTTAACGAAGGCATTTACAACAACACCTATTTTGACATTGCTGGATTGGTCACTTCCCTTTGAGATCATAGGTGATGTAAGTGACCATCCCATTAGTTGTGTCCTCAGACAACGGAAGGAAAAGAGGCTGCATGTAATTTACTACACCAACAAGACCTTGACGGGAGCACAATTGAACTACACCATTACTGGGAAGGACTTGCTTGCAATGGTATTTGCATGTGAAAATTTTCATTCTTATCTTTTGGGCTCATAAATTATTATTTTTACAGATCATGCGGCATTGTGTTATCTCTTTGTAAGAAGGATGCCAAAGCTAGGCTCATCCAATGGGTGCTTTTGCTCCAAGAATTCAACACTGAGATTAAGGATAAGAAAGGAGTAGAAAATGTTGTAGTAGACCACCTATTGATACTTTAAGTGGTACAAAATGAAGAGGAAAAGGAAATTGAAGAGCGTTTTTCTGACGAGGCCTTAATGATGGTAGAAAATCCTTTTCTTCCTTAGTTTGCAGATATTGCCAATTATCTCTCATATGGTATTCTTCCCCCTAATCTCTCGCATCAACAAAGGAAGTGTTTCTTATTTCAGTGCTCTCACTATATTTGGGATGAACCTATGTTATATAAAATATGCATTGAGAAATTGATTCGCAATTGTGTGCCTAAAGAAGAAATGACTGATGTTTTGACTTAATATCATAGCTCAATTTATACAGGACACTATAGAGCGAACAAGATGCTTGCTCGCAATTTGGAGTGTGGATGCTACTGGCCAAACTTGCTCAAGGTGCTCAAGATTTTGTATTATGTTTTAATATGTGCCAAAGAGTGGGCAATATTTTGAAGAGAGATAAGATGCCACTTTCAAAAATCATAGAGGTGGAGATATTTGATGTGTGGGGCTTAGATTTCATGGGATCATTCCCATCTTCCCTAGGTAGCTCTTATATATTAGTTGGAGTTGATTATGTGTCTAGGTGGGACGAAGCAATAGCTACTCCAATAAATGATGGGAAGGTGGAGCAATGATTCACCAAGAAGATCTTTACTAGATTTGGGTGCCTAGATCTATCATAAGTGATGGAGGGGGTCACTTTTGTAACAAATCCTTTGAGGCTCTTTTGAGGAGATATAATGTTCATCATAGAATGGCACTGCCTTATCATCCGCAAACAAGTGGCCAAGTTATAATAGTCAGTTTCTAAAACTTACTGAGGGTTAGAACGTTAGACTTTTGAGCCATACCGTTTTAGAATTTATAAGGTGCTTTTCATTTACAAACATATAACATGAGCATATACACATATGAATATTGATTTAGAAAACATTGCAAACATAGTCTATGCAGTCAATTGACATGTTCTAGGGTATGAAAGGTTTAAAATAATTATGATATGATTGTGTATTATTTATTTCTTAAATTTTAGTTTGATGAATTATAATTAGTAATTTGGAGTTAATTATTAAAATTAGGAGATTGGTGAACTAAAATGTACATTTAGTCTAAGAAAAATGTCAAGTGATAAGACAAGTTGACATATAGAAAATTTGGATGATTAAGCCTATAAAATGAGTGACATTTGGCATAGGAAATTAAGTGACTAATAGAAGTAGTGATTAAGTAACAAATGACCTAGGATTTGGTGACCTTTGGCAGCCACATAAGAGGACATGTAGCTTATCACCTTGGATGACATGTCTTTTTAAAACAAGGACAACTTGCACCAAAAGGCTTAAGCAAATACAGGGTCACTCATCTTTCCTGAAGTTTCTGCTACATTCTTTCTTCTCCTTTCCTCTCACCACCGAAACACCCCACCCTCACATCTCTGTGTTTTGACTACATTTGTGTTCAATTACCACACCAAAATCTCCTTCATAAAAATGGTTTTATAACCAAATTATTGTTGTACTTGATGTTATCTTTTAATCTTTGTTGAAAACCCATTCTACTCCCACTTTATACTTGGAAGATCTTGTATGTTTGTAAGGAAAAGTAGATGTGATAATTGAGGAGACAATTGAGCTGATCAAGTGAAAGACTGATCTCTTGTGATATATGTTAATAGAACTTAATGATGACTGAATTAGAGTGGATTCATTGTGATATTGGAGTGAAATGAGTGTTAGAAAATGATGCATGAATGATAGTTTTTGTTCTGTATGAAAAAACAATAGTTTATGAGTTGTTAAATGAATGATTTTGAGTTGGAATTGGAGAAGAAATTGATGATGGATTCAAGTATAATTAAAGTATAATTGAGGTATAATTAATGGACTGCTATGAAGGTGATTTGAATTTGGCATGAATGTGTTTGAATCTAAAAAATGAAGGGAAATTAGATAGTGCACTATCAAGGCACTCATCCCACGATCGTGGAAAGGTCCTCCACGATCGTGGCCAACTTTGAAATGATAATTTCATTTTTGTGAATTTGTTGAATCAAATGAGGATAAGCCACTCTACATTGGTGTATTTGGACTTGATTGAGGCTTGAAATGAATCTAGATTGTTGCTTGATTAATTGGTTAAAGGTTTGATAAGTTTAGGTTGTTAATTGATGTCATTACTTAAGGAATGGATTTTCTTGATATCAGTATATTAAATCTAGAAATTTTGAGTTGTTAAAGGAATAAAGGTGTTCTTATGAATGCAAATATGATCCAAAGGATATGAGTAAGATGTATTAGGTATAAATGAACGAGAATTGAGAAATTATATGAATGTATATTGCTAGAAAAGGATGATGAATTAACGATTAATAAATTTAGAGTAATCAAACTTACTCAAGGTATAAACCTGAATGCAAAGTGCTAATATACAAGCTATAATAATTGAACGGCCAAGATTTATGATTAAGAATACATACCGGAAAGGTCAATTGAGCATGCATTGAACATGACACAAATACATGTGCATGATTGTATATTCATATCCTTGAACAAATTAATGATTGTGAACTATGTGTGTATTGTGATAGTTGTGCATTAGTGTTTGTTCTTCTAAGTATTTGGCATGTGTTTCTTACATAATAGGTTATTATTGTTATGTTTTAGGACTTATTTTGTGAGTTTTTGTTTAGTTTGATCTTCATGGTTGTTCTTTTATGTTTGATGTTGGTTTAGGGTAAGAATTGATCATTTTGGTGTAAAAATGAAGGTGACCACCTTTATAATTGAGAAAGATATCAAGAGAGGAGAAGTGGAGGCGCTATAGAACAAGAACCCACGATCGTGGGATTCATTCTAATTCCCACGATTGTGGGATCCCTAGCCCGAACAGTCACACTGGTTTTACTTATTTTTAGGTTTTTGTAACTATATAAGGGCATAAATCCCTAAGGCCAAAGGAAGTGTCATGAGAACTTGTCTCTTTGAGCTAAAAAAACATATTTAAAGCCTAGAGAGAGGTAGAGAATCAAGATTTCTATTCCAAATTGGCAAAGAGCACATCAACTTCAGATTTTCCATATTTGGATTAAAAAAAAGAGGAAGAGCTTCCTGCATCTAGTTTTTATTTTGTTTTTCTCCTCTAGCATCTTTATTATGGATTGTTTGATTGTTGGGAATGTTAATGAAACTATGAGTTACTGAGTTATTTGTAGAGATTACTTTTAAACTACTTGTTCAACTCCTATTTTATTGATTTGAATATAAGTTTTTGGAAACATTCAATTGTATTGACCCGTGTGGAGTTTTGCATGTTGAGACTCTACTTATTTTGTTTCAATAATTTGTATACATATCAAGTTGAAATTTTCAAGAGATTACTCAAAGGTCAAATACTTCATTCAAATATAAATGAAAGCAAAACAACTATATTCTTCATATTATTTATACAAATTATAATTAATTCTCACAGCATCAATAAAGTTGGCCTAATAAAAAAATATTAATTTTTAACCTGATTAAAGAAGACGATTCCTTTGAAGACACGAGTGTAGAGTCTCCTCTATTTACATACTGACGTGTGATATGAACTTTACAAAAGTAAATGATACCCGTAAAATCCAGGGAGAGGCCTGCTTGCTTTGACAATTCCTTTGTTCATTGTTTTCCTGTGCTACGCACGTTGACTCTGTTCATCTGATTCTCTGAGCTCCCAGAGGAAAATAGGAAAATAAAAGGTCTAGCCTTTATCTACAAGACAACGAATAGTAGTTAGAGTCAGTTCATTCGTCTTCAACTTATCATGTCACCCAAAAGCCACTACGCATATACTTTTCCTTTTCTGCCTTGTTAGTGAAGATTCAAAACCAACTCTAGCCTATCTCGATTCTGTTCAAAGGTTTGTGCTTTTCTTTTCTCCGTTTTCTTTTTTCCATATAGACTGATGAATAAGAACGACCAAGTCTGTTAGTTTTGAGGGTTGATATTTTCCTTTTTTACTCTGTTGTAATGGGCTACTAAAGCTTTGACTTACAAGGGGCCTCCTTATTTTGTTCCAGTCAGACGGTGGATAGTCATTGCCTTATTGGATACGCCCTTTGGTGACGCTTCAGAGTCTAGTTTCTCCTTTCGTTTTCTATGGAAATTGCGGATAAAACGAAGTTGGTAAATGAGAATCCATTTTCTGCTTTGTGGATTTTGTTTAACAAATCTTGTTTTCTCGTAAAGGATGAGATTTTTTTGTGTGAAACGGCACATTGAGTTCTGGGTTTGTTTCTTCTGTCCAGTTAATTATTACTATGTGGTTGTTTTATTAATTGCTGGATTAGTTACATTGTCTTTTCCTCTGTTCCATTTATTCATTTATCAACTTCTCTCTTTTTCCTCTCTTTTTTGTTCTTTATATTGGATCAGGCCTCTCCTTTTGAGGATGGTCGATTAGAAAAGCATACGGGAACTCCAAAGTTCCCCGTTTTGGATTATGCAAATGGATTGCTGCACACGGCGGAGAAATCTGACAGCTTTCTTATTGACATGGAAAGCTTCTCCGATTGCAGCAACAAGGACGTCAATGCAAATTCAAGGATTATTGTAAGTCTTTGACTCTCTATTCTAGACTCTTGCAAGTCATAAATATATGGCACAAGGGATACACTTAACATTGTAATGTTCTCCACTCTCAATCCGTTCTTTAAACCGAAGAAACTCTAGTGTCAGAGGAGGAGTAGATAAATTAGTATGTCAAGTGTTTGTTTGTTAATTGTGCTTTTTTTGTAATGAATGAACCAGTTGCAGAGAAGCCTTTCAAAAAAAGGATCACAACGAGTCGTCGAGAAGAAAATGAATCGCATTATATCATCCAATGATAAAGAAGCCATTGTTGATGATTCTTCGCCGAGAGGTAATAAATTTTCTTCTCAAACCCTTTCGTTGTTCACTTTGTTTATCATAAAAATCCACAATTTCCCTCTATTCCATTATTGTATCTGTTACAACTTTAGTTTATTGGTATTTGGTAGACATTTATATTCTTTTCGATACGATGAATGAATTATTTGGCAAAAATAATAAAAAAAGGAATAGTTGACATTTCAAGACAGTACGATTATGGAGATAATTGATCACTAACATCTTAGTTATGTATGATTGGATGGTTATTAATGGAATTAAGTAGAATGTAATATTATTCCATCGTTTAGAGATAAAGTTTATAATAGAATAGAATAAAATAAGATAGAATGGGAAGATTTCACATTACATCTAGTAAAAATAAGTTACCTCCTATTTGAAAGGTTTAAGATGAAATATAAAATGATAAATAATATTTCATTATATTACAATGTGAACTCTTCTTTCAAATAACATTTTACTATACTACATTATAAATTCTTTCATCTCTCCCACACAACAATTTTTTAATATTACACCTATTTACATTCAATTGTATTATAAACCTTACGTCCAACTAAATATAACCTTATGACTCATATTCTAAGTTATGAACTTCACGCCCATGTGTGACAGAGATGCTTGATGGTTGGGGTAATATGCAGTAAAACAACATAACTAAGTATGAATAATTTAAGATTGGTTTCACTAATACCAAACATCTACTTCCACTCAATTTGTAAAATGGAACTTCCCAATCGTTTGGTGACACTTCTGATCTATTGTAACTGCTACTACCTATTATTGTCAGCACTATCAACAAGATTAATTATATCTTGACTTCTTCAGTGGAGTTGCTTATAATGCTGTGTCGTGCGAAAGGCAGCTAAATTGTAATACGGGGTAAACTCAACCTTCGGCAGCTAGTGCCATGATGGGACCAAAACACTTGCAAGTCTGAAAGTGAAAGCTTACCAAACTATGGAATGAAATCATTATGAATAAGGCAACTAAATCTCTGACTCGGGTGGACATAATTAGATTAGTTTTTAAGTAAATATTTCAGAGTACGATCCATTTTGTTGGTACCCCTTTTGTTGAAAATAGGTAGTAGTGAGATGCTACTGAACTAAGGAATTTAATTCCGACTTGGTATTATCAATCTGCAGCTACGTTAGTAGGGGGCAGCACGCCTGAAAACACCGCAGGAGGGACCATGGATTATACCAGCAACACTCATCATCAGATCACCATCACAACCAGCAACACGAATGACACAACTGAGGGCAGATGCCCATCACGGAGGAACAGCTTCAAGCGTCCTCCACCATCATGGGTCCTTGATCCCAAAAGGGTTCTCTTATTCTTTGCCACCTTGTCAGTATACAACTTTTTAAGCATGCAAAATCCCCATCCCTTCCATGTTAATTATCCACGCGATCATTTGCTTTTGGGCTTAGATAAAGCCGTGGTGAAGATCATCAATTGGTTTAATTGTTAATAATGCCAGTATCTTCACATCTGCACTTACCTACCCTTTTTTTTCTGCTCTCTTTCTTGTGACAGATCAAGCTTAGGGACAATGCTGCTCATATACTTCACGCTCTCAGTTGGCAAGATAGCTAAAGGTGAAGATGTTCTTGATTGATGGCAGTGACAACTACGTTGTCTTACCCCGAGAGAAAACAACAACCACTCGTACTATGGTGCTGCTTGTGGGACAAAATAGACATCAGAGGACGGCAAATTCTATATATTGCAAGATACATAGGCTTATTTTGATGAAAGTTTCGTGGTTTATGCCCAGAGAAATGATCAGAGACAAGAACATTGACAACTTACCAAGCTTTGATACAGTGAAGCATTACCCTTTTACATAAGGTTACTAATCCTAAGATGAAGACAAGGGCGCATTCCGTTATGAAAAGATGGGCTCCTCCCACCTTTTATATGTATATAAAATTGATTGGACTGCTCCCATAGCGCTGGATTGTAAGTATTAGATGCTTTTGATCTCTGTTTGACGTAGAAGCAACCAAAGTAAATGAGAAACACAAAAGGAAAGCACATACATTCTTCACCAATCAGCATTTGATGCATCGGTTCAATTGATTACAATGCATTACATCATCCTTGTGGCTACTATTAGTTTAGGCTCACTAGTTCCTTGTATAATTCATCAAATCAACCCAGTAAGCCTGTGCATAGAACTCCAGAATAAAAAGGGACTTCAATTTTTGACACAATAGAATAATTCCAGTCCCACTCCCACTGAAGCAGATCGTGGCTGCATTCCACCAGTATATGATCTGGTTGACGAGGAAGTTTTAGCAATGAAGTAATAAAAATCGAATTTTTTTCTTGATTGCGAAAAAGTACATTCCTTGCAGGTGATAGATACAAGAGGTACCGTACCGTATTAAAATCTCATTCCAGCAGTGCAGACTGTAGAGAGTAGGACTACACATTTCTAGTAAAGCTTTGAGATTCGTGGCATCGAACATCTGTGCTTTCGGTCATGATAAAGCCTCAATATTACGGCCGCAGTCTCCTCAATTGCTTTTCCTGTCACTTCTGCGATGGGAAAGAAAACAAAAAGCACCAAACTTAGTAAGTTGACCTGTGAGAACCGTTGATACCATCGGTTTCCCATTCATTTTTCACTATGCAAAAAATTTTAGCGAGAGTTGGCAACCAATGGTGATGTATTGTAGACAGGCAAAAATCATTCAAGAATGTTACCAATTACAGGCCAAACTGGATTTTGAGCAAAAGTTCTGCCAGCAAATTCCAGTTCTTGTCTCACAAAATCCATCTCTGAGTAATTGCTCCTTACTTCTTCACTAAATCCAAGACTTTTAGCTCTTGCTTTCCTGATTGTTTGTAAAACCAGTGGATTAATGGTTAAACCAAAAACCTTCTCTGGATCTACCTCAAAGAGGCTCTTTGGCAAATCCACGCCCATCACAATAGGTACATTGGCCACTTTGTATCCTTTCTGTGATAGATATATTGACAGTGGTGTTTTCCCAGTACGAGAAACACCAGCGAGGACAATGTCAGCTTTATTCAAGTTTTGTGGCAAAGCCCCGTCATCTTGCTTGATAGTAAATTCAATGGCCTCAATCCGTCGAAAGTACTCATCAGAGAGTGGAAAATACCTGCCAGGAGCTCCACGTGGAAGTCCAGAAGGTGAGACACCAAGATGAGAAGCAATTGCTTCTGTTATTGGACCCAATATATCAGTAGATGGAATGCCCCACAGCTTACAAGCTTGCTTGGCAGATTCAGCCATGGAAGGATCAGCTAAAGTATAGACTAGAATCGCACCTTCTTTCGCTGCTTGCTTTATGATCTCCATTAACCTCTCAACATCATCAATCTAATGATTTAAGGCATGATTAGGAACAAAATTAGAACTCGCCACATCTTCTCATGCATAGTGTAAAATAGCAAAAAAGAACGTTTCTTTCTCTACCAAAATAACAGATATTTCTTTCCCTACCCAACAAAGAAAAGATCGTTTCTTTTCATTAACCAAAAAGAAATTATCGTCTCCTTTTCTTTTTCACAATACAAAAATTGAAATGACGATGCTTCATTTACACTTACTCCAGAGAACAGATGGGTGTTGACAGGACAACCTCGGTCGACCAAACAATGTTCGAACTGACCCAATGCGGCGTTAACGGAGTGCTCGGCAGTCCAGCCAGTGCCGTCAGAAACCATGTATATGGACTTACCGCCCGTGTCTTCCGGTTCATCATCTCCGGTAACCGGGTCAGAGTCTTTGGTTTGGGTTTCTAAATCTCTGAGCCCTTGAATTTGAGGGCTAAGGTTGGACCTGTGGCCTGGACGGTCCAACTTGCGGCCAGATCGTATTGCGCGAGCCCTGAACCAGCGGTTCAGCTGAACGCTGCCCTTGGGTTTCCGAGGCTGAGAGTCGGAGTGTGGTTGCGTTGTGGGCAGGGAAAGGGTATTATCTGAATTTGAAGGTTCGGGCTTGGCTTGAGCGCTGCAAGTGAAAGAGGTTGCTGGTTGCCGGAGCATCAAAGTTGAAGAAGAAAACATTTTCTTTTGTGCTCATCCACAAATTATATGCCGAATTACTTTTATATCTGACGCCTAAAATTTCTAATTACTAAGGCACCGAGATAGGATTCCTTATTGCTTTGCACCAATGTTGAAAAGACCGGACCGGCCTTATTGCTTTGCACCAATGTTGAAAAGACCGGACCGGACCGGCCGGTCCGACCGGAAAGAATCTGAATCGGCCATGTGTCTAGTTCGGTTTAGGGTAATAACCTTTGAGTATAAAAATCGGCCGGTTATCAGAGAACCGGCCGGTTTTCTAACGAACCGGTTATTTGATAACCGGATTAAAACCGTCCTCTTCTCATAGTTCTCTTCTCTCCATCGCACCGCTTCTCATTTTGTTTGGTAAAACGGCGCTTCTCATTCTCTCTTCTCTCTTCTCAGATGCCTCCATCTCACAGGAGCTCGAGTTGTTTTCAGATCTGGCCGGCATCGACCTCAACCACGGTGATAGTGTCGGGTACTAGCCGGAGGAGCTCGGGTTGCTTTCAGATCTGGCCAACATCGACCTCAACCATGGTGATATTGCCGGGTACTTGCCGGAGGAGCTTAGGTTGCTTTCAGATCTGGCCAGCATCGACCTCAACCACGGTGATGTTGCCAGGTACTTGTCGAAGGAGCTCGGGTTGCTTTCAGATCCGGCCTTGATGCTAGTTTTCGAGCTGGATCTAAGCAGCAACAGGTTTGCTGGGAAATTCCAGATAGATTCTTTTTTTTTTAATCTTCTAACGGCGTTCGCACATTGTACATGCAGCTTCGTGGTCGTAGTGGGCGGCAAGGAGATCCTGGAAGTTCCCGCTGAAACACTTGGTCGTAATAAAAGAAAGCTCTCTTCTTTGTGCTTTCCATTAATCCATCTTGTAAATCTGGTTTTGGGTTTTTAGTTTTGTCTTTAGGAACAGCTGCGAACATGGCTGTTACTTCAGATTCTGTGGAGGTCTCTGTCCAAACAGTAAGGAAGAGCCAGTCCAAGTGCCCCGGTGTTCGCGTCGTTCGCGGAAAAATCTATGATTCTGAAAAGGGGAAAACTTGTCACCAAGTAAATTTTATACGCGAAACCTTGATTGCTCCTCTCCTTGTTTTCTATTTGGTTTACGAGAAAGCCTTTTCTTGTGGATTTTTGAAGTTCCTACTTCCTACTTGAGATGTATTTGTTTCTTGCGTGGTCAAGCTTGTACCTTTTTATTTTATCTTTGCTTGCTTCTTCATGCTCTTCAGAGGTCAAAGTTGGTTCAACTTGCATTGGCCTTCGATATTTGACATAGATGAATGTGCTTATATTTACTTTGTGTTACTATTTGAAAGTTGAGGTGGGACTTGCGCAAGGTTTTTTTTGCACTGCTGTCAGATGAGGTTTACATAGGAAGGGCGTCAATCCTCCGAGAGATAAACATGTTGTTAAGACTGTTTCTATGATGGCATTGTGCTGATTGTTCTGTAACATCTTAGGTTTGTCTCATAGACAGGATCTTTATAGAAATTGAGATAAAGAAAGGTCTTGGTTTTATGATGTTTAACACTTTGGTTTTATTGGTAGCATTGTATTAGAAACAATGATGATTAATCCAGTGTTCCATTCAATAATTTAATTGATCCCAGTATATTTTGTCAGGGTTGTTGTATGGATCTTTGTTACCCTTCAGGGAATGATTGTAATTTCTAGATTGCTTGTGTGAAGGATTTATTCATTATCAGGATCGCATCTATTATTGTTATAGGTAGTTTGCTTAACATGTACTCTTTTGCTTGGTATCTTATTATATGCATTAATTATCCTAGTGCCGACAAAAGACGATGGATTTTATGGCCGCGTGCAAGAATCAGAAAGTGAACAAGCAATGTCCTGTTAACTTTTGCCGCAAATGCCTAATGAATAGGTTAGATTTTTGTTTCCATGATTGTTGTCCTTTTGGTAAGTTCTGCGCAAAATCTCTCTCAAACTGGAAATGCTGGAAATCTTTTAGATATGGAGAAAATGCAGAGGAGGTATCATTGAAAAGTGACTGGATATGCCCCAAGTGTAGGGACGTTTGCAATTGCAGCTTCTGCATGTAAGTGCATGATATTTTGAATTTAACGTTGTTGTTCTCATGGATAGTCTTTACGGTGAACCTAACACAGTAATTTTTCTCTAGGAAGAGAAAAGGTCATAAACCCACTGGTATACTAGTGCACACAGCCAAGGAAAAAGGATTTTCTTCTGTCTTGGAACTTCTAAGTGTCAGAGGTCCTCAAAATTTTGATCGTGATAAGATTCTTGCGAATGAGGGTGCTTCACCAATAAAGCTGGCATCTTCTATAAAGGTTGTTTCAGGAAGAAAAACTGGAAAGGAAAATTCTGTGGATGGAAAAAATGATTTGAACCTGAATATTTCAGATTTTGGATCAATTGTAGAGGATGGGAATCCAGAGGAAATTGGCTCCAAGAAGCTTGGAAATGTTGAGAAAGTTTCAGATAAGAAGAGAAAGAGAAAGAGAAAGGAAGGGCCTAGCGTTCAAAACACTGTTTCTAAGGAAGAACTAAAGATTCAAGAAGGGAATGAAATCCCTGGTGGCGTGGGAAATGATAAGACACCTGTGCTGTTCGATGGAATTCCAAATGCCTCAAATTGTATAAATGGAGTTTCAAATATGGTTAATCCTAATGACCTGGGTACCGGGATTACCTTCGCTATAGAATCATGTAAAATCAATGCGTGCACTGCAGAAGTTCAAAGCAAAAAAATTGAGCCCGAAATTCAATTGCCTTCTGGCACTTGCTTAACAACTGTAGCTGGCATTGAGTTTTCTGCTGAAGATGTTGGAGATGCATTACAATTTTTGGAATTTTGTACCGGTTTTGGTAAGGTAATAATAAATTACTACTGAGGATGGCATACAAGAAGCGGGTTCAGTATTGTGAAGATGTATAGAATTTTCTTGAGTGAAGTTGTGTGTTCATATTATTTTCTCATATTTAGATCTATCCATATATAGGTATGGAAATAGTGAAATTCTTTTCCTCATTTTTGATTATGAACTATATTCCTGCATTAGTGACTTGTATACATTTGTTTCTCTTATATGTTCAGTGCTTGCATAGTGAGCTTAATAACTTCATTGCACCTTGAATTCTTTTTATTAGAAAAAAGATTCATTTTTACACCTGTCACAGTTTCGCTTTCCTTTTGTGTCGTCAGGCTCTTGATCTGAGAAAAGGGCAGGCTGAAGCTGTACTTCAAGAGATAATAAATGGCCGAAAACTTCGTCGGTCACAATACCCTTTGGTAGCACGTTTCAATATCCTTTTGTTATCTTTGATACATCAGGAAATCGGAGAAGAGTATGATTTCTGCTCTAATACAGTTATTTGACTTTCCTTTTTCCTTTTTTTCCTGTGTGATGGAAGAGTGATAATTTATAACTGTCTTTTCCAGGCCTCCAAGTCTAAGTCCGACGAAAGATCAAAAGTCATGGTTGCAAGCTCTTGGAGAATGTGTCTCTGACTGTGGGTTCATGTCTAACGTATATCCCTCTGATTGTTTTGTCAAGGGTAACCAAGGATATGACGGCTTAAGTGCATCAAAAAAGCTTAAACTCTTGATATTTCTGTGCGATGAAGCTCTTAACACCTCGTAAGTAACAAAGACAGAATAGAAATGGAAATCTATTCCTTCAGAGCAATCCACTTTTTCCATTCATTTCTCTGATATTAACATAGTAGTCATGACCTTTTGTTTTTGTTTTTGTTTCCCATCCACTTTCCTAGAAACTTGCGAAGTTGGATTGACGATCAGCAGTCCAAATACAAGAAGGAAAAGAAGGAATCCAGGGAAAAGATTCTTACTGCAAAGCGGAAGGTAGAGAACTTAAAGCGCATATTTGTAATTTGAGTTGAGTAATGATCTCAAGTTGATAGTAAATGAAATGTTTTGCCTTTTGGTTTCTGATGCAGGAAAAACATATTAAACAGAATATGCAAGATGAGGTGGCCAAAGCTATTATTGCAAAAACTGAGGGTCCCTTATCTGTCTCTGAGTATGAAGCAATTGTTTCACAAATAAAGAGTGCAGCAACTCAAGCTCATGCAGAAAGGATTGAGGCCATGGACATGATGTCAAAGAGTATGATTTGACTTTCAATTCCTAATGTATAGAAATGCCTTTATTTTTTGTGGAGGAAAAATGTTGCATTGCCTAAAATGGTCCGATTCCTTGTGAACTTCGGAGAGTTATCTAGTAATTTGCATCTTGCTTAACCAAATTCAAAATTTAATTAATAGGATTCCTGTATTAGGTGGTGCATATATCAAGTTGGGCAAGGAACACGTTTGCAATATAGTGTTTGATAGACTTGATTTAGTTCTAAATTGTAATATTCAGAGTCCTACTCGTTTAACACAATTGGACTTTATATTTTTACAAGGTTTTACAAAATTATTGAACTTGTGAGGGGAGGATTGGAAATGTTGTTTGACAACACTAATTTAAGATGCCTGCGGGTAGGATTGCCTGTGGCTACAAGTTATATGTTTCTACCTTTTTAGTTTACCTCACTTTACCTGCAAATATAGAATGGTGAGCTATGATATTTTATGATATGCATCTCACCATCAGTTGCATGCAATGTGCACAGAGATTCAAAGATCTGATGCTGTTAGAACAGATAATATTCTTTTGGATGTTGATGGTCATGCCTTCTGGAGATTAGCAGGCTATGATGGTCAGTCTAGCATCTTGCTTCAAGGTTGAGTTGCTTCTAGTCTTTGGGTATTTGGTGATTTTCAACCATACATCTATTATTATCAGTTTGTCATCAAATGATTTTCTTGGACAGACATGGGAACTGCTGATGCTGATCAGTTTTGTGAGAAATGGTTTGTCTATGATGCTGAAGAACACAAAAAGGAAATTGAGAAATACTTCTCTTTCTCAAGGTAACTACACAGTTTTTTATTCGCAAACAAAAATTTTTCTCGTCTCAAATTTATTTTAGCTCTGAATTGATCTATGATAGAAAAATTATAATCAATAGCACTTGTCAGATCCTTTAGCTTTGGATCTCTAGTAAGAATTTGATTGTTTTGGAGTCATCAGGTCAAGTCCTTCAACATATGTCAAGGCATAATTTCACCCTAATTGTGAAATCTTGGGCACTTGTCATGCGATAAAGTGAGATTATTTTAGCCTTTTGAACTACAATAATATAATTGGGATTTAGTTGCAGGTGTACTTCAGCCTATAATATGTTTGTACCTGTTAGTGTGATTTTGTATCTTGATCACTCATATTAGCCTTATAACTTACAAACTAAGCGTTAAATAATTTTGGGAAAGCAGCCGCTACTAAAAATCCCTCCTTTTTTGATGAATTTGGCACTTCTACAAGTATTTGCTGTCATGGACTTTAGTTACATATATAGGCGGTTGGAAGGTCATGTTTGTTACATTAAGAACAATTCTGGAAAAAATGCATGTTACACTTATTATGTGCAGCCTTCCTTTTTTTCACTATTTCATCTAGCAGCTTTTGTAATTTTTTTATTTCCTTTTTTTTTTTCAGATTGAAGAGGAGCAGGCTTAATAGGACCCTCAGTGGGAGTTGAAACGGATTGCTAGCTTGATGCATCTGTAATGTTTACAATCGAGGTATGAAGTTGTGGCTTTCAATGGAGAATTTGAAATAAGTTTGCAATGAATTTCTCACGATTTAGATATCTTGGGTCGCATTATTCTGACGACGTCACAAGCAAGATAGCTAATGAATTATACGTTGCTGAAAGCTAACCACAATGTATCAGTCTTAGGTTGTGAAAAGAAATGAGAAAAAGAGAAGCTAACCTTAACATAGAAAGCCTTGGGTGGTCCTTCTAGCTGATTGCATTCCTTATTTGCGGTGGAATGCAATCAGCTACTACAGAAAGCTTGTTTAACACGATCTCGTTTGTTGTCTGTAGGGATCCTGGAAATGCGTATACCTGTAGAATAGTACGAGGGGGTTAAGGTAAAAGGTTCCAGTTCTTTGCTGTGGAATTTGCTATTGCATTGAGCCATTGACAATGTAGTGAAATTGTAAAAATATTTGATGAATCCTTTTGCTTCCAGTGGATGCCCAATATTTTGTTGTATCCTCGCTGATTATATAGTTGCCATGCTATTTTTTAGTTTTTAGATAAAAAGTAACCACTATAAATAGTATTTATTAATCAAATGTCATTTATATAATGATTTAATATAGCTTTTAACTTAAATTATAATAGTTAGATTTTTTATAAATAAATAATTTATTCCATTTATTTTTAATAGGTTTCTTTAGAAAATTAAAAACTAGAACACCAATATCTTAAACACCTTCGATCGTCACTCTCTCTGTCAATAAGAATGGCAGCGGCTATCAGGCTGATTATTTAGTTCTACGATTGTATGTCCTGCCAACTGAAGTATACTTCACTATCGAGGATGTCCAAGTTTACGACTTATTGCACAAGTGACAACGTTTTCTTCCTCAGACCACCTTTTCTCTTACGAGAACACTGAAATGTAGAAGTAATATTGGTTCTGATCTGGTTTTGGGATTGGAGTGGATCTTTCAAGCACGGGCTTGCAATTTCATTCACTAATACTCAGTTGTGTTAGGCCACGACTTCAATAGCTTAGTTGGTACAGTTGGAAATTGTAAAACCTGAAATAAAAAATAACCTGGATGCAGGAAAACATTTCCAGTTAGCTATATCTTTACCATTAATTTAATACGTAATGGTATAAGATAAGGTAAAGTTTACGACATGAAACTTGTTTTTATCCTGGAAGTCAAGGAGGTAGGTTCCACGAGCTCATATCTTCAAATAAAATGCTGTACTGACTAGTTTTAGTATACCATTATTTATTACTGTAGGCAGAGGGTGATGGATCAGCATCCGAGCTCGTGTTCTAGATGAAAATGGCGGCATTTGGGGACGCTAAGAGAGATTTTGGATTCTGAGGAACCTGTCATTGTCACTCATGCTTTTTCATTACATATAGGAATCACATGAAACGTAAACAAAAAGGAATCTACTATCATTCACACCACCAACATCAGCATGAACAACAGCATACTCAAAAAGTCATAAATTATTGCTATCTTGCCAGCATCCTTGAAGGTGGTTGAGAAGAAAGATGCTATTCGTCTTCTTCCTTAATGGTTTGTTCTTCTCTCTTTGCGGCCTCCTCATCATTGGCAAGCACCCACTTTGCCTCCTGCTGCTAAACCACCACTTTCGTTCACCATTGTCAGTCACTTCCCTTTCCTTTGTTGTATCAATTTCTTTTCTTGTTTCTTTTCCTTCAACCATCACCTGCATATGAACAAAATTCTCACAATCTTTTTTCTCTCTGATTAACTTACGAAAAGTATAATTAAGCCAACTTAATTTCTCCCCATGGATGTCAGATAGGATAATATTAAAGTATTAACATCAGTTTTGACTTGTGACTATGTCATGTTTAGAAGAAGCTCCAGGAAATAAAATGCATGAGATGACTGGTACATATGAGATGGGAGCAACTTTCGCTGCCTTGTGTTATATAATATAAGGTATAAAACATAGCTATTATTCAGGTAATCACATTATGCTCTCAATACATGCATATGGTTCAGTAAATTATTGATTTTAAACAATTGGAATATTTTTCCTGAATAATATGGAGCTTAATTTTAAATACGAAAATTTCATAAAATAGTAAAATTTAGTAATTTTATATTCTTTTCATGTATGTTGTATTTGAGAAATGTTTTTATATTTTGATAATTAATCAAATTGGTAATTTTTAGGTATTTATAATATGACTTTGTTAATTTATTTATATGACCTCATTGTTCAATATAAATTCTAACTACGGAT
>JANZLX010000002.1:30470659-30483086 GCA_025531955.1 Erythroxylum orinocense
TCTTAATCAAGTCTATCTATCTTGTTATTATCAAAACATAGGTGGAATTTAATTGTCAACCACCATTGGTCCAACAAAGGAAAGTCCTAGGCAGAAGTTGGAACACTTCCACAGAAAAAGAGAAAAAAAAATTGTTAGTTCTAAAATTGATAAATATCGACCTATGTGAATTAAAGTGAAAAGACAAATATGAAGGAATATCTTATATAGTAAATGAAGAAATCTCATCTTATACGAGGGAAGAAAAACTTTTAAAAGACCCATTACAAAGTAAACTTATAAGGTCTTTATAATTTTTTCATTCATGGGGGTTTATGATCATCTATCATAATCTACTTTACAGGTCAACTTACAAGTAAGAATACTTCTTTAAAGATTGACTAAACTGAATAACTCAAACTCTATCATACATGAATATTAGTAGGATTGCTTTGCATCGTTATCCTTTCTTCAAACTTCAATTGCTAGACATATTATATCCATTATCCATTATGAAATACAATTTCAAATTCTTCAAACATTTGGACTATCAATTGTCATATTTAATATGCATAATGTTGCAAATGAATAAGCATTGATGTTTACACAAGAATAATCATATTAATTTTTCTAAATTTAATATTAGCATATATTTTTCAAACGTTGGATATGTGTTGTACGAATAAAGTTTGAAAAAATGACAAATTTTACTATATAAAAGGTAAAGAGAACTAAAGTAGTTTTAAAAGCCTAAAATCCTTTTCTTAAGCAATGAAATGCAAAGATTAATATCCTTTACTATGATCATTGAAAAATGTAAAAAGGCAAGATTCTATAAATTTATGATTATTTTCCTATTCTTGATTTATTTATTTTGTTTGAACATATAGCATGAGTGCTATCATTAGTAATAGAAAACTTCTTAAATGTCTAAAATTTACATACTAGTTGACAAAAAAGTCAAATTGTAAAAAAAAAAACAATAACTTTTTAATTGTATATGATATGTGTTTAATTATTTATACATTCAATCCTTAACATTTAATGATTACCATTAAGAAATGCTTAAGATACTTATTTTAGTTCGTATTTAGAATTAGGTATAATTTGAAAATTCAAGAGCTAAAATGAGTTAAAAGAGTATTCCTTAAACCATTCTTTTGATTTCAAATTTATTTGTCCTCGTGGAATAAGAAAAAGAAGAATTAAAGTAAAGATAGGACAAAAAAATACAAAACATGAAGAATTTACCATGCAATGCAAAATGCACCGTCGTGCATAACTTGCATGGCTATGCACAATTTCTAAAGATGCATTATTTTGGGGTTTTCTTTTTACCAAGTTTGTCTTTCCTTTTCAGACTTTCCTTCCTTTTCTTCCTTTTAAAATAAAGGGATAACTAATATTATAAATACCCAGTATCAATATCAAATTTTATTATGGTAAAGTGCTATATTAGTAATGATCAATACTAAGTATCATTTTGGGTAATTTTGTAGATTTATAGTTTACAATTTTACATAAACTCTATCTCCAAAAATTATAATAATAAAACTTTAAAATAAAAACAATTTAGTTATTTTTTTAACATTATTTTTCACGTATTTTATATATAAATAATAGTCACAATTAATATAAAATTATTTAATTATCATAAAAAATAAAATTAAGAACAATATAAAGTATTTAAAATATTAAAATTTTATCATATAATAAGTAATAATTATATTAAAACATCAATATAAAAATATAAATAACAAATACAAAAGAAAGTAGATGAATACTGATTTTAAAATAAGATTTTTATTCTGTTACAGAAAGTTATAATTTTTAAGTTTTGAAGAGAAGATACTTTTAAATTAAAAGAATTAAATTAAATTAGAGTTTAAGTGGCCCATGATAAAAAGAAATTAGACCCTGATTTACCTATAACATGACGTCGTTTCACAGAAGACATGTAACTGAATCTTAATACCTAGTCCTTCCTGGTTGGTGACCTTTTTATTTGGTTGTTTCGAAGAGCGCCTTCAGTTCAACGACTTGTCCGCTGCCATTGCCAAAAGCTCGACAACTTGCAACGGCTACAGAGAGCGGCGGGGGTCTGCACTCAGAGGACTACCAACTTCAGGTATAACCCATGCAGGAATATGACTTCTTTGACCATTTGCTTGTCCAGAAAATATGAGAATGCGATAGAAATTTTATGAGACACTGGTGACTCCTCTATTTTTAATAAAAATGTCAATCATTGGGATGTTTATTAACCAAAAACACATGTCAACAGCTCTCTCTATCTGTTAAATCTCTTTCTTGGATTTTCTCTCGTTGTGGCGTGATTAAGAAAAGGGAATGGGAAGCGGAGGAGCAGCACAAATTCCCACAAGTTTTGGACATGAACTTAGGGCCTGTCTTCGCTGCCGCCTCGTAAAAACCTATGATCAGGTGCTTCTTCTCTTCCTTTATTTTTAGAATATTTAAGAAAAAGTATGTCTCATGGACAGTCCCAAATTGTAACGGCGGCAACGCCGCTACACAAGGCATCGATTTCTATCGTTTAATTAGGGTTTTGCAAAAACTTCGTGTATAAGTTAGCCCCCGTTCAGAAGATGGAATTTTGCGCAAATTCCCGTCAGATCTGCTTGAGAACGAACTAAAAATTCAAGACCCTTCGCTTTCTTTCTTTTGTTTGCTCTTTTGCTTTCTCTTTCTGTTCCTTCGGTTTATTTATCATTTTTTGGGGGTTTTAGTTTAGAGAATCAGGATGCGAGAATTGCCCTCTTTTCAAAATGGACGAAGATCATGAGCGTGTTGCTGATTGCACTACGCCTAATTTTAACGGGTAATCTTTCTAATTTATCTTTTACAAGACAAATGATACTACAATAAAAGTTTTCTACTTTTCTATTTCCTAATATTAAAACAAATTTGGCACAGGATAATCTCTGTCATGGATCCAGCTAGAAGTTGGGCTGCTCGTTGGTTGAGAATTGGTAAGTAATCTTACATTCTTATTGCTATTTCTTCTCCTTAAGCTCTCAGCTTCTAACCCATGCACTTGTTTGATGGAATAATTCATGTCACCTATAAGCATGTTTTGTCACTTGGTGAAATTACAACCCATTTTCAGCAAATAGTGACAAGGTTGGCTGCCTGTGCCAGTATCATCATAAATCAAGTTCTTTCCCTTTTGAATTATATATGAATTAAAATTGAATGTTTTATTCTTAATTAATGCAAGCTACTTGGAGTTTGGATAATTGTTGCTGAAACTAAGGCCTGAGTGAATTACTTGTTAGAGTATTGAAAGACCACCAGATTGTTAAGGTTTCAGGCGTAGTTGAATTGTATGAGACTTTTAATATCAAGATATCAGTTATAGAGATTTATGTTTTGATGATCCCAATAGGTTAAAGATTGAGCAATGTGTCCACATTTGATTTGGGCCCCTTATTTGAAGGTTGAAATCTTGGTAAGGTAATGATAATAAGACAAAGTCACACTAGTTGAAGTGTAGTAATCAATTGAACTTTCAGTGTAATCAATTGAACTTTCAGTGGCTGTTAATTCCTTGCTAACTTGGCATTTTTTATGAAATAGCAACTGTCTTGCTTATGCTCATAGTAGCTATGCATTGCAATAAAAGAAGTCTTCTTATCAGATTAATTGGATATGCATATGGTTGTTAACGGAAAAGCGATTCATAGTCCTCAGAGCAGGCTTACTGATTCATGGTCGCTATTGGACAAACAAGATATATGGAATATTTGAGGCCAATTTTATCTTTTAAACTTTGCCATGATGCTCATATGAATGTTTGTCTGAATAATAGATAATGCTTGTGAAATTGATTGATATTTCAGGAATCAAAACATAAGATCATGTTTCTTTGAAATTATAAACATACATCATAAACTAAAAATGCTCAGTTTATACCTTAAATCCTCTTGCATAGTATACATTTGCAAGAGCCATTTTATTATAACTCATCATTGTATATCGTCATAGTTTCTACCCAAAAAAGGAAGGAAAAAAAAAAGCAGCACATTTGAATCATATCTATTCTTCCGTATGCACCATGGCTTAATAATTCTGATGTGCTTTTATTAGATCTCTTCATCTGAGTATTTAATCTCTTTGCTGAAGTTGCTTGATATTTTTTACAGGAAAATTCGTGCCTGGTTGTTACACCCTTGCTGTATCAGAGGCACTCCCAGAGGACTTGCAGGTCTGGGTTTCATATCAACTGCAGTTTACACATTTTTGTTCAAATGAATAATATCCTGTCATTTATGATTGCTGTAGTGGACTAACAATGGACAAGTCAGTTTTCAGTCTTCCTGTCTATTGCATTTCCCAATTTAGGGTCCTTTGACATTTATATTCCAGTCCTAGTGTTGACTGATAGGAAAAAAGATCAATCAATTACTTTATGCCAACTTTCTTAAGGATTCAGAAATTTTATTTTATTTTATTTCCCATTCTCCTGTTATTAGTTTCATATTCTTGTTCACAAAGTGTTATTTTCATATTCTGTTCGTACTGTTTGAAAAATGAAAAGGTAGTTATTTTTTTTAGAATATGAATGGATTCTTTTAATGATCGTCGGAATATGAATGGATTCTTTTGATGATGCTGGGAAAATATTTTTGATTATGATTCATTTGAACTAAGCATTCTATTTGAACTTCTTGCAGAATTTATGTGAAGATGAGCATGTCCAGTACATTCCGCCCAAACGTGTGTAGGTTACTGCCAACATGTTCTGGAGGAATGTGTTTTATAAAGTGGATGTCCTCTTAGTAGCAGTAAGTGCAGTATATATTCCTGTTGAAGAGTACTGAATTAAATTGCCAGTAGTCCTTAGTTGTTAATGAACTTTTTTCTTGTAAACCTCGATCAATTTCTATGCAGTTTATTTCCGCTGGCATGGTTGTCTGTAAACATTGTAGACTGAAATTAGGGAAGAAAGCAATTGATAGATTTGTTAAATAAATTAACGTGAGACTCACACCCGCAGGATTTCAGGTCTTTGCAAAGAAAGTTTGCTTGAAGTCAAAAAGGGATTCAGAAACCGTGGCTCAACGATTATTTTTAAAAAAATACGATGCGAATGTGCCTCTCATGATAACTTGAAGTTATTAAAGATGTGGAAAATAAAAAGAAAAAGAATATAAAAAACTGGTTAGCCATAGGTCGAGTAACAGTTACTGTGTTGTCTACAATGGGGAAAGACAACATTCAAGTTTACTAACAATTAATCTTTAAGGTTTTCAACTGAATTATTCAGGTTAAAGTTTATAGGATTGTTTTATCGATTTGTGAATTCTTTTATTAGGTTTGACTATAATCAGAAAGATTTATGACATCCTATCTTTAAGATTGCAATCGATTCTTTCCAATTATGGTAGATATATTTATAAATAAGATTTCTCAATATCTATATATGAAATTAGGTTATGATTTAATTTTTGGATCTATTAGAACATAAATAAAATACGTAACTGAATTACAATATATCAATCAAACTAATTGCATTAATAAAAGAATCAAATCATGTTAAAGGATTAATATAGGGTTTATCTAACCTAAATACTAACAAGACATTTAGTTACACATGATATAACACAAAATCAACATAAACTGAAAGAAAAATGAATAGAAAATAGAGGGTTCATAATTCTAAATCTCTCTTTCAATTTTATGGAATGTTATTGCAAGATAGAGGTTTGATCTTGTATTTCAATAAATCTTTTGATGATTTCTTCGTGTTTTCCACTTCTCTTAACCAAAATCACCTATTGAGAATGATCTCCATGTTTGGAATTGCCTCCTAATATATGCTCCTCCTATTTACCTCCAAAAATATCTTTTTATAGTAAATTATAAGGATTTGGTTACCGCACAGGCTGATGCATGACTGTGCATCAAACCGTACAAAACCTAAATTTTTCAGAATTCGCAATTTTGCATAGCCTGAGAGAAGTGCACAACTTGTTGCACACCTATGCATCCCTTCTGTGTTTTAAATCTTCTTTTTCTGTTGTGTTTTCTTTTGACTTCTCCTTTAAGTCCGTGAAGGCAATTATACTCTACAAACATACTTGAAGATGATTAAGTACCAAATATATGATAGAAGTATAATTATGAAGAAAAATAAACATCAAATATGATATATAAATATGATCAATTATGCATCAATCAGCTACCATCAAATTAGAATATAGCCTTCAAATGTAGAGAAATTTGCATTCTGCACTTACCATTGGCACTTTGAATTCTTGGTCATGCCCTTGAACCTCACCAATGCTCCTAGCACCTTTCAAGCTTTGATGCATGAGATACTCAAGCCTTATTTGAGGTTATTCATTCTCATATTTTTTGACAATATTCTTATCTACAGTAAATCATGGGCAAATCACCTCCGACATCTTCAGTCTACTTAGAGACCACCTGCTCTTCCTAAAGAGATACAAATGCCTTATTACACAGAAGCAAGTTTTATATTTGGGCCAAATCATCTTGGAGGAAGGGTGGCAGTAGATCAAATTAAAATAGCAACAATGATGGAGTGGCCCAAGCTATGCATAGTGAAGGCGAGGATTCTTGGGACTCACTGGTTACCATAGGAAATTTGTTCAAGACTATGGCACAATTGTAGGCCCCTTAACACAAGAATTCCTTTAAATAGACTGAGAAGGCTTCCAATGCTTTTGAATAGTTGAAAGTGTCTATGTCTCACATTCTAATATTAACATTCCCTGACTTCACCTAAGTATTTATATTGCAGTATGATACTTTAAATTCTAGGATGGTCGCATTACTGCATTAAGATGGCCATTCGATAGCTTATTTTAGCTGATCACTTGCTTCTTGCTACAAAGGCTTACCAACTTATGATAAAGAACTCATTGTATTGACTAAGGAGGTGTGTCATTGATGTGCTTATTTATAGGGGTGAAAGTTCTTACCTAAGACTGATGACTATAGCCTTAAATACTTGATGTAACAATGTATCATTACCTCAATAACATTGGTTCAATAAATTAATGGGTTTTGATTTCTCCATAGAATATCAAGTTGACAAGTATAATAATGTAGAAAATTTTTTGTCCCTTCACTTGGAAGATCAGCTAGCCTTTGCAACACTTTTGATGTCTCTGCTAACCCTTTTGACTCCATCTGCAAGGAAGTCTACCAATCTGCTCCCTTGTAGCAACTCATCCAAAAGATCCGACACGGAGAGGCGATAGGACCTTGGGAATACAAAGAGCACATTTTTTTTTTCAAATGTAGAGTTTACTTACTTTAGACTCTCGCCTTGTCACCTTCATTTTATCAGTTGTATACAACAGTAGCCATGAAGGATACCAAAAAACTCATCATCACATAGGTCAGGATTCTACTGGAAAGGGATGAAGTTCTCTGTTCGATCTTATGTGTAAAATTGTTCCATCTGCCAATGCCACAAAATTGAACACTTACACCCTAATGGGCTCTACAGCCTCTACTTGTTCTACTATAAGTCTGGTCAGACATCTCTATGGACTTTATACAAGGGTTGCCCAACTCTTAAAGGAAAAATGTCTTGTTGGTTATGGTTGACCTTTTTTCAAATATGCACATCTTCTTCCTTTGTCCCATCCATATACTGCAGTGACCATCACTCGATTACTTTTTGATCAAATTTGCAAGCTACATGGTTTGCCAAAAACTATCATGAGTGATCGAGATGTTATGTTTACAAGTTCTTTTTTGGATTGAGTTATTTTGCTTAAGTGAATCAAAGCTGGCTTCCGTTCAGTTTATCGTCCATAAAGCAATGGGAAGACTAAAGTGTTAAGCTATACCATTGAGAGTGATTAACTTTGTCACTGGAATTGATGGTTATCTTGGGCTGAAAATTATTATAACACAAGTTACCATTTATCTTTAAAAGCCACATCTTTTGAAGTAATGTATGGGCACTCTCCAGCCGCTATACTTTCTTATTGTCCAGGATTGGCTAAGCTAGAAGCAGTAGACTAGGAGCTGAAAACTCGTGATTTAGAGCTTAAGGATATTCGTGACTGACTCCTCCAAGCTTAGCACTCTATGAAGGCAACTAATGATGCTAAGCATTGGAAGGTTCAATACAAAGTAGGGGATTTGGTGTTTCTCAAAATACAACCTCGTTGCTAGCTTAGTCTCTCTGAGCAAAGGTACACTAAACTCTCCCACCAATATTATGGACCTTTTCGTATCCTTGCTTCAGTTGGTATGGTAGCCTACAAATTAGACCTTCCTTCTACCTCCAAATTACACCTAGTTTTTCATATCTCCTGCCGTAAACCCTTCCAACCTCTCAAAAGGTGAACTTCATCCCCACTCTCAAGCAATTTTTGACAACTGGGAGGGCCTTTCACCTATTGAAGCTTCCAGAGAGGATTTGAGCTTCCTTCAGTCTTGTTTTCCTTGCTTTGCATTTGAGGACAAGTGCAATTTTAATGGGAGAAGTGATGTTATGAGCCACTCCAAGAATAGGCTCTTCAAGGGACAGATGTACCGCAGACATGGAGTCTAAATGGAATGTTAAGGAGCTGATGTAGATCCTCATATTTCCAACTACATCTGTATTTCTATTTTATTGTTCCTAATTTCACGTTTGTTAGTTTTACTTATGCAAGTAGTGGGCAGTGGCACAACTAGTGGATGTTGATTAATAAGAGGTGGTTATTAATTCCCTTGTTAAAGTTGTAAGCTAGAAAGAGAAGAATCAATATGAAATTATTTCAAAAAAATTAGTGTTACAAAGATCTGTGGGTTCTATATTAACAAGCCCATATTCACATTTCAATATAGGTTATAAAGGAAGAAAGCCCAAAAAAAAAAAAAAAACTCCTCTCTAAGAATCACGGGTTGATATTATTGCCAATCGCCCCGTAACTCGATCTTAGGTACGGGAAAATAACAATGTCATTACCTATGAAATAAATTTTTTTGAAACAAATTGTAAAGATTGAGGGAATAGGATATCATAATCTTTTAATTGATATTTTATTTTGAGTACTAAATAATCTTCATATATTGTGGGAGAAATTTCGGTGAAATTGATTCATACCATTTCTACTTATTGATGAACCAAAAGAAAAAAATTATATTTAGATTTGTTAAAGAAATATAGTCATGATTGTGTTTTGTAGAAGAAAAGAATTGAGCTAAATTTATTGGTAATCATAATAATTATAGTTTGGTGAATATGAGAGTTCCTGAATTTTGGCTTCAAATTTTTTGAGCCCTTATAATTCTTATGTCCATTTAATTAGATAAATGATAATTTTACAGTAGAAGAGTTTGGGGATGGTTTTATTTACCTCAGCAAAACTGTAATCTTTATAAAACCAGTTTTTTTGAAAAAATATCACATAATATACTTGTATTTTAATAAATCCTAAGGTTTATTTTGCTAATTTTTAGGAAAAAGTTTTATAGTTATATTATTAAATTATTTTAAAAGTTTTCCTTAAAAAAAAAAGCACTTTGAAGAGGAAAATTTTCCTAAGGCTGTTAATTTTTTGAAATAGTTTGAGAAATTAAACATGTTTTGGTTGATGTGACATAATTTTGTTGCCACTTTTTTAGAATTATTTTTTGACAATTTATTTTTGAGATCTTTTCTGTCTAAAGGGTAGGTGTCTTCTTTAATCTATCATATAAAGGTTTTAATAATTTGTTTAAATTAAGGTCATAATTTATAACATAGTTTAAACTTTCTAAACATCTTTGTAATTATTTTTGTTTAATATTTGGTTAAGAAGTATGTGTGTAAGCTCTAGAGTTCTTTCTGTTAGTGTTATTGTACCTTATTGGATATAGTGTCCTAAAACTCTAATTTTTGTTTAGAAAAGACTAAGCTGATTCCTTTTGGTAATATAAATAAGGTTAACTACACCCAAATCGTTTGTGATTTGGACTTTCTTCACTTTAGCATCTGATTTTTAAAGCTATCATTTACTTTCATAGGTTATATTTTATACCTTGCGTACTCTTTGGCATCATCCTTTATTGCTAATGGATAACAGAGAAATTACATAGTATTATTTGTGTTTATGTTCTGCCATATAAGACCTACACACGTAATACAACTTTGTTTTGACAGTCAAGGGATACAGGTGATATATAAGCATAACCTTAATGAGGTAAATGATAGTTTACTATTTAGGGCCAATAAGTTTTATAAAGGAAGTTCCTAAAATTATTGTAAGATGAATGTCTTCAATAATAGGAAAGAGGTTTTTACTTAAATGCACTAACATATACGTAAGCATCAATTTTATAATTGATTTTAAATTTTGAATTATTGGTGACTTTAACCTCTCTTTGCTTTTTCATAATAATTATATAGGAATTATTTCTTATTTTATACAATTTTAATATGCTCTACTATCAATCTTAATGTATTCTAAGAGTAATTATGATCAAATATTTTTGTGAAGTTAATTTATTTAAGAAAAATAAGAAATATTTTAGCAATTTCTATTATTATTTAGTTCAAGATTTTCATTATCTTCTTCACCTAAATTTTGTTGTTTAGGCTTAAAATGTATTTGTTAGAGTAATCCTTAAATTGTTTTGCTATCTTCATTTTATTTTTGTTTCAGGGTTCCTAATTCTTGTTTATTCATAGTAATTTTTTTGTACAAACTAGAAAGGATGATTTGAGATTTTTCCTTAGCTTTAACTGGAATATTTGTTAGGTTATAAGAAAAGGATCAATAAGCTTGTAACGTTATTGTTTTATATGTAGCGCCCCTTTATCGTATGGTACACACCGGGATGCCTGCAGGCCATTCCGGTACATATCTTACGACAAGAAAGAACTACGAACAAACACTACTATACTCCACATAGCATCATAATAATAAAACATCAATATAAAAATCACAACTTTTTAAAACCAAACTTTTTCTATTTCATTTCATCAAATCAATATTTTACAACTGTCATTGTTTCCTGTCTGTACATCACTACACAAACTCATTACAATTTGCTACATATACAGAGAAAATATATCTATCTAGGTCATCCCAAAAGTCTCAGCTAACCGACCTGTGAGCTATTACGTCTGTCGTCAAAATCATCTACACGGCTCGAAAAGTCCCTCTGGAGCTAGGAATCTACTCTCAAATCTGAAAAGATAACGTTGCAATTTTGGTGAGGTTTGCGTCAATTTCATCTTTAAAAATTTCCAATTTCACATAGAAATGCAATTAAATATTGCACGAATCCGATGCCTCGAGAATTAGGTCAATCGGATGTCGGACAGAAAAGTTATTCCCAAAAGAAGGCATAAATCTAAAATTAAGCAAATAAATAATATATATATAAACCAAAATGTCTCGTGGGGGCGAGGCATCGCCCTCGTGAGACGAGCCAACTCGCCTCCTCGCAAGGGCGAGGTGTCGCCCTCGTGAGGGGTCGAGCTTTAGCTCGCTTCGCCCTCGCGAGGGGCGAGCTTTCGCCCTAATTTTCTTTTTTTTAATAACATTGAAAAAAATTCCTTTGTTTTTTGACATGCATAACTTCTGATCTAGAAGTCCAAATCTTACAAATTTGGTGTCTATGGAAAGAGCAAAGAAAGCTCTACAAGTGTCATGAAGGACACAAAAATCAATTTCACCTATAAGGATGTCAAAAATGCAATCAAAGTTACTGCCTTCACAATATTTCCCAAAACAGTATACTATATTGCAAAAATCATAACTTTCTATTCCCTTTGCCAAAAATTCCAAACTTTGTGTTAAAAGAAAGATCAAAACATGTTCTACAACTTTCATGAACAACTTGGAAGCAATGCAACCTATAAATGGGTTCAAAACTCAATTAAAGATTCTGGCCACTTAAATCACCCTAACAGTGCTTCAATTTTCTAAAAATCATAACTTCTTATTTCCTTGTCCAAAAATTCCTCATTTTATATCCATAAAAAGATCAGAAAATATATTACAATTCTCATGAAGGACTTAGAACCAAATTCCACTTCTAACTAGGTCAAAATTTCACATGAAGGTTGCTGCCCTGTTTCACATTGTTAAATCAACATATAACCTAAACCATATCAACACTTTACAAATTCATAACTTACAATCCATACATCCAAAAGTAGCATATAATACCTCATTCTAAAGCTGAAACATTCTTCTACAACATTCCATAAGACCATTTAAGCTAATTGAAACCATAACAATCCAAAAATTGCCTTCAAAGCACAGTACTCACAAAACCTACATTTAGGACTAGGTTCCAACACAATGTACATGATTAACTGAAACTCAACAGGGCATAACTCTCAACCTAGATATCAAAAAAATTCATACTTAGTGGCGATAGAAAGATAACAAGAAAATCTTCAACTTTCATTAAGACCAATTTCACAAATTCAACCTAAATCAATCTAGAAAAATTCATCAAA
>JANZLX010000002.1:30532285-30546685 GCA_025531955.1 Erythroxylum orinocense
CGATTCTTTCGCTTATGCTTCCGCTTTCCGTCCAATTGCTTTGCTTCCGCTATTGGATTTTGATTCGATTTGTATTTTGGAATTCGCTTTCGGTTCTTCGTTTCCGTTTCGTTTTTCGGATTGGGGTCCGGTTATCAGATCGGGTCCCAACATTAAACATCAACTAAAAATGCAGTCGTTCACTATATAAGTTAGAAGCATAAGACGCAAAACACTGTAGTGTGACTTACAACTGAAGCAGATACAAAACGCACAACATAGGATGTTTTATTAAAGGCTCACGTGGAAGGCACATGGAGTTTGTCTGATACATGCAAATACATCTGAAAGCCATCTTCTTCTCCACCAGCTATAAAAAGAACACAGTTCAAGCATCAGAGAGACGACAAAATATAGAAAGTTTAATTTTCTATTTTCATTGTATTCAGTCTTTGAGAGTGCAAGAACAGAGTGAGAAAAAGATCAAAGAGTGCTAGGTTACTAACTTATGGGTACTAGGGGAGCTTTGGAGGCTCTTGTAAGTTTTACTAAACACTCAATCTCTGTATTGTTTTCTCATCTTCTTCTTCAGTGAAAAACCACATCAGTGGGAACCTTGGACGTAGATAGTTTTAAACTATCAAACCAAGTAAAAGATTGGTGTTTTTTACGTTTCTGTATTTACATACCTACAAAATTAACAAAGTTTTATCAAGTTCTTTTGTTTAAAAGATAGCAGTAAAGCAGTAATATCCCAATAGAAGTGGTATCAGAGCATCAAAAACTTCCTGGGGCATCTCTTGGACACTTCAAGCATCAAAGAATCATCAAGAACAATCAGTAAGTAAAAATCTTTAAATTCTTTACATTACAGTAACCATGGTAGGAAAAGAAATGGATGTTTTTACTGGAAAAGAATACTTTACCATCGAAAAACTCCAGATGCAAGCTCTTCTTGAATCATATGATTGCTATGGAGCTACAGAAGATCAGTATAATCTAGAGACTGATCTAGTAAAGAAGCTAAAAATGTAAAGACTTTCACATTGCAAGTTAATGCTACACTTATCACCAACAGTGATAAGAAAGGTGCAAAATTGTAACACTGTACATAAACTTTGGACTAAACTTGATGAACTGTATGCCAAGAAGTGTCTTCTTAACAAGATGACACTTCTTAACAATCTTGCTAACTACAAGATGAACACCTCTGTCTTCTTAGATGATAACTTAGATTATTTCTTTAAGCTAGTTCAAGATTGAGAAGCTACAAATGAAAAAATATCTACCTTCTGAATTTAATGTATTCAAGAAAGTAATTAAGCATGCTAGTGGAGAATCCCTTACGGTGAAGAGGGTGTTAGACTCTTTAATGGAAGAAATAGTGGAAGTTAACCCTTTTAAGAAAGAAGCAGAAGTGATGTTTGTAGAGAATAATCATGAGAAGAAATCTCATAAAAAAAATAGCAAGAAAGGAAAATGGCAAAAGGGAAGTGGTACAAAAAAACACACTGAGGAAGGTGAAGAAAAAAAGAAAAAAGGAAAAGGGGAAAACGCTTTTACTGTGATAAGGAGGAATATTTTGTAAGGGATTGTAGAAAGAAGAAGAGGGATAAGGCTGTAGAAAGTGAAGTTTCAGGGAATGTTGAAAAACCAGAAGATTCAAGTGGAGATGAAATTCTGGCTGTCACTAAGGATAGTGAAGACCTTAGTAGATAATGGATTTTTTATTCATGGTGTACAATGCATGTCACTCTTCAGAGGGATTGGTTCACTACATTTGAACCAGTCACTGCCAAGGTTAAAATGGCAAATTCTGGGCAGCAAAGGATAGAGGGCATTGCAGGTGTTTCCATCAACATATTTGATGGAAAGAGAATGACTCTTACAAATGTCAGATTTGTGCCTAGAATAAGGAGGAATCTGATTTCATACTGTAAATTCTCAGTAAGCTTCTCCAACATAATTTTCCTTCACTAAATCCAACACTTAATTTTTATTTCTAGTCTTTCTACTCCATTTCCTTCTACTCATTCACTATAACCACAATTCTCAATCTATTTCATTACTATTCAATATACCAGGAATGTCAATGAATGCATGTGCCATTATTTTTTTTATGCAAAGGTTCAATATTTATGTGCATATATGCTAACATTATGCATGAGTAAGAAAATGCATTTCCTTAATCTCTCTTTGAGCTTACATGTACCAAATTTTCAGGTTCTATTTAGTATGAGAACGGGATGTTACAGCTATTATCCTACATTTGTGCTGATTTAAAGATTATCATCTTGAAGTCACTATTTCAGTCAACAAAATCAGTGTCACCATTAAAACCCTATTCAGTTTTAATACAAAGAAGTGGGCGGAGGATGTATTGAAGCTATGGAGATAACTGTGGTTGATATGACCATATGGACGGATAGGCTATCTCCACTTACATCCATGAGTTTGAAAGCTCATAAAGCAGCCTATGAAGCCTGGGATAGGTCTAACAGATTATATCTGATGACCATTACGAGATTTATTCCTAACCATTTGCAAAGTGGACTTTTAGTGTAGCATCCGACCTCTCTGGGGCCGTGATGCCCAGGTCCCCGAAACTATGGCCCGAGCGAACCGTCTGTCAGTCAGTACGCATCCGACCTCTCTGGGGCCGCGATGCTCAGGTCCGACCCACTATGGGGGAAGCGACCTGTCTGTCAGTCAGTACAGTATCAGGTATTGTCCTCTTTCGGAACTGGATGAGTCACCAAGACTCGAACCCAGCACCTCAAGGTTTTTATAGCGTTTTAAACGCTCGCCTCTCACCATTGAGCCAATTGGCCCAACGTCTCGGATCCCATCAGAACTCTGAAGTTAAACGTGCCAGGGCCAGAGCAATCCCAGGATGGGTGACCTCCTGGGAAGTTGACTCGGCAATTGGCTTAATGGTGAGAGGCGAGCATTTAAAATGCTATAAAACCTTGAGGTGCTGGGTTCGAGTCTGGATGACTCATCCAGTTCCCAAAGAGGACAATACTTGATACTGTACTGTACTGACAGATAGGTCGCTTCCCCCATAGTGGGTCGGACCTGAGCATCGCGGCCCCAGAGAGGTTGGATGCGTACTAACTAACAGACGGGTCGCTCGGGCCATAGTTCCAGGGACCTGGGCATCGCGGCCCCAGAGAGGTCGGATGCTACAGTTTATCATCTTTACTAAGGTGATGCCTAAGGCCCCATATTCTCTTGGTGAGCAAGCTTTGAACCACGTAGTAAGTTGCCAGGTTATTAAGAATTGAAGATACAAGTTAAAGTCTTCCCCTATATCTTAAAAATCTATTACACCAGTGGTCAATCCTTCTATTAAATGAGTTTATTATAAGGTTAAAACTATTGCACTAGGTATTTGATAGGTAGACTAGCTTAATTCAATCCCAAATCTATTGCTCTTGTAGCTACTTCCTGAATCACATTAGTTGACAAATAGAAGCTGCTTTTAGCTGGGTTGCATCTTAGTCCTAACATTGTTGGAAGTTCTCTAAGGTATTTATTAACAAGTTGATTGAGTTTTTTACCCCTGTAAAACAAAAGGATTTCATCTGCAAAAACTAAGTGAGATGTCTTGGTACCTTTACATCTATAATGGTACTTAAAGTCTAAGGTATTGGAAGTGTTCCCTGTAAGAGAGCATTAAAAGACTTCCATGCCAAGAACAATATGTATCCAAGAAACACTTATAATATATATTCAAGGTACCTTTTCATTATAAATCTTATTCAAGGTCAAGAGAAACAATATATATCCAAGAAATTATCCCCAATTGCTACATAAGAAAAACTATATACAACTTAAAACCTCTTTTTCTTTATCGCACCAATGAACTAAGACTTAGTATAGTTTACGTAATGTATACGTAATCTTAAATACTCTTAATAGCCCCTTAAAGCTCCTAACAACTCTTTAACGTGTCAAAGGTTCTTCTCATAACTTAGTTACAGCCTAATTATACCTAAAACCACTTTATATAGTTGCTAGATATACAAACTAGTTATTACAATGACTACTTCAGAATGTTTTATTAACCAAAGTCTCAACTAAAATACTATAACTTTCTGAAAATAAACAACAAAATATGTATACTTTGGCATTAAGTCAAGTAATATAATTTACTTGGTTAACTAATGTCTCCTTTGGTTAGCATATTGAGTAAATGAAGGCCCAACGAGTCTCTAGAATTAAAAAATAATCTATTTTATAACTTCCTACAAATAAATAGAAAAGTACATGATGTACCCCATTCGGTTAGTTGATGTCTCCTTCGGTTAATAAAAAAGTTAATTGATATCCCTATTTGAACAAGATAAAAATGTAAAAGTACTTGCACTTTACCTCTTATATACCTCACCCCTAAAAAAATAGAATATCATTTTTTTCATGCTCTTCAAAGTGTGAATCATGATCCTTTGATAAAACTTGACTAAAACACACACAAACAAATTTAGAAGTTTCACTAAAATTAATTCAAGATATTTTCTTTTAAACTCAAAAATAAACTCTCTTAAGTATAAAAGATTTATATATTAAGCATATAATATGCAATGTTTATCCAATATTGAGCGCTTAGAACAACGAGATGTCCAACAAATGACAAGAAATTTACAATGATTATTATTTATGAAATAGTTCTTATCTTTTTTGCTTTTAATCGCTTTACTTATATTATCATGAAACTCTCTTAAATTGCATTTATGCTTCACTTTGCTCCTTTTACTCCTTAATGCTCAACTTGACTTTATTTGCTTTTTTGATCAATTTGTTCTTCTAGTAAACTTGATATTTTACATATTGCACGATTATTTAACAAAAGGTTAATTACAAAAAAAAATCAAACTTTGCTCAATTATTCAATTATAACCTGAACTTTAACAAGTGATAATAAAATGTTCAAACTTTCAATTTTTTTCAGTTCTAGCCTGAACTTCAAAACGTAGCAATAAAATACTCAAATTTTTATTTTTTAATTCTAGCCCGATGTTTGTGTCTACATTAAGTTATTAATGAAACGACATCATTGTTGAAAATGAAATTCCTAAATCAGTTTATGCAACTTCAGCCCTTTGTTATCTGTTTAATCTCTCGACGCCCTCAGCCCTTTATTTTCTGTTTATTCTTCTGACGCCTTAAACTACTCTCGCATTATAGCGTATTGTACCAATAAACTCTTTATTTTCAGTTCATTCTCCTGATGCCCTCAGCATGAGAGTGTCGAGGCTGCGTAATTTGAAAATTGAAGGATGAGGGCGTCGAGAGAACAAACTAAAACAAAGGAAAAAATTGAAATAAAAATGTGAGGTCGTCAGGGCTATATACTCTAATTTAGGTTATTTTTAAACAACAACATCATTTTAATTATGTTATTAAACAAAATTTCTGGTACATGTGGTAAGTCTCATCAACAAATTTAATAGAAATACTAACGTCGGGCTAGAATTGAAAAATATTGAAAGTTTGAGCATTTTTTGTCAGTTTTTGAAATTTAGGATAGAATTGAAAAGTATTGAAAATTTGATCATTTTATTGCCACTTTTTGAAATTTGGGCTATAATTAAAAAAATTAAAAGTTTGGGCAGTTTATTGTCACTTCTTGAAGTTTGAGTTATAATTGAAAAATATTGAAAGTTTGAGCATTTTATTGTCACCTTTTAAAGTTTGAACTAGAATTTAAAAAGTTAAAAATTTGAGCATTTTATTGCCACTTTTTAAAGTTCAGGCTATAATTAAAATTTTGAGCAAAGTTTGAGATTTTTTTATAGTTAACCCTTTAACAAATTGCACAACCTAATATTGTTAAAAATAAAAAAATAGTAATAACATTTTTATTATCATCAAAATCATAAGTTAAGATTTCTTTTAATTCAACAATATTAAAATTTGACTTTTCAAACTAAAATTTGTTAACAATGCATTGTTTTGAATAATATTTACTATAAGTGTTGTAATTATTGAATGTAAAATTAGAAGTAAAGGCACAAAAGTAGACGTGAAAGAAGAAAACATTATTAGTAAAACTAAAATGTGGTCATTAAAAGTGTAAACCTAAATTTTGATTTATTATAAATGTGGAATTAAAAATAAAGAAATCCCTTTATAAAAGAGTATAGAATAATTGAGTTCTCTTTTAAGTAGATTTGTCTTTTATTTTAGGAGCGCCGAAACTTAAGTATATTTATATTATGTTTTTCTTTAAATGGATACTAATAAGTAGCTTCATTAATTACTTTTTTTACTATGTTGGATAAACATAATGGGGTAAATGGTGGATATAATGAGAAATCTCATACCTTTCAAAGATAACTAAAAGAATACTAAAAACATTCTTTTAAAGAGGAATTAGCTGGCTGGATTTAGAAATTAGTTGGTGCACTTCTTTAGAAATTAGTTGACATCTTTGGACGGAAGCCCAATTTCTCCTTGTGGTTCAGACGCCCATACAGAGCTATTTGGGCATGGTCGAAACGGTAGCTGTTTCGCCTATCCAACCCAGATAGTTAAACGATCCAGAACCTCAGTGGTAGGATTAAGACTTCTCCCATAAAGTTTTCATTAGAAATAATAATCCCTTGATCACCTCACGAACCAACCTCACCCTTAAGTTTCCTGAGAATTTATGATTAGAGCCCCGACAAAGAAATAAGAGTAAGTGAGTTGTCAGAACCTTGATAGTAATCGTACTGACGTTGAAGATAGATTTACTTGGATAAACCTGACGTCAAACAAGGATTGTACTGACATCATATGCAGTGACTGGGCAATGTTTAGTTTAATCCTTGTCCAACACGGTTTAACATTTGGATTATACCTAATAAACTTGACATCATAGTTCAGATTAGAATAATATAAAATCTCTATCCCATTAGAACTGCTATACAGGCTGGTGGGAAACATTGGTAAGGGAAGCCAAGATTATGATGTTTTTTGAAGCATTATAGAGGATGATGATGCAATGGAAAGGCATATATTGACGATATTATTTTCATTATAATTGGAATATATCATTCAAGTAACCCTGTAACTTATCTATAATACATCGATTCGAGTCAGTTGGATCCTAATTTCATTGACTAAAACAGTGGTATGTGGTATTTTGATCATGACATATGGAGACCTAATTGAGAGGGCTCCGTTTAATCATCAAATAGTCATCAAAAGCCGAAAGTTTAACTTCGTTGGTCTTCTTTTTTTTCTGTAAAGAGGTGTAGAAACTTGATTTCAAATAATTCGACTTATTAATTAAACACCTGTACCTGTATAATTAAGTCCAAATTGTATACGTTCATCCCATTTTGCCAAGGTTTTCAAAAGAAGGGCCATTCTTTCCATCCAATTATGAGGTAACTTTGGCAGTCATGATCGTTATACCCAAAATCTGATAGCGAAAGGCATGCTGATTTCTTTTCTTGATGGTGCTAGCTAGTGGGAGACGTGGCTTTGTAGTTAGTGAAAGATAACTTCTTCCATCTAGAATTACTAACTTAACTATCAGTTGAACAGACCCAGACATATCCTTCTTCTTCTATTTCAAGTTTCTCTCCCTCCGCTTTGGTGTAATATAAGTAGTAAGCGTACAGTATTGTGACATAAAATTGTTCCACGCATACAGTATTGTGACATGGCTAAGAAGTGTATCGTAAGCATACCTCATATTAACAAATAGATAATAATATAAATGAGAACAAGCGATGCACGGACTAACATTGTTTCCTTTTCCTTCCAAACGCAAATTGTTGAAAAGGACTAATACATGTGATATGGTTGAAATACATCATCTCTTAATACCTATAACATTAAAAAGTGCGAGGACTTCATTAGAATTTAGGCCTCTTGTTATGCTATTGAGCTGGTAGGCTCAAAAACGTTTCCTCCGTTCATATACTGCGGTTTTTCTTTTCCTTTTTTTTTTTTTTTACCAAACTGAGTACGGCTTGTCGTTGAAGTATTATCTAGTATCTACCACAAACAAGTTAATTTTATTGACCCAAGGCATGAAACGAAACATGCATCGTTAAGGTTACACGTTAGCCCGTTGCCTACGCTTACACACACCCGGGTACGGTCAATATGTATTAACATGTCTTGCTTCTTCAATTCGGGGTCAAGCGTAACAAAGCTCTCAATGGTAGGGCTTGGGCACGAATATCGTCGCCTCCTCAATTGGGTGTGAGTACAGTTTTTCTTCAGCTCATCTTTAAGCCGAACCAACAAATTAATCGAAAGAATACAAAGTGAAACAGAACCAAAAACATAAACTCACTTTTGAGTTCACCCATTGAAAAGCATCGAAGCCCTTTTTCTTTGGACGGTCGATAGGGAAAGCGAAACCTGTCCTAGCCTAAAAGGTCGGCTCTTAGTCAAAAATTATACGAAAACAAAACAAGAGCTTTGTACCCTGGATAGTCACAGCATTTCTTGACACGTCAACCTCCTAAATCCTTTAAATCAAAACAATTGTCAATGCACCTGTCTTGCATGTATTCGTCTAAACAACTAGGAATTAAGGGTCCTTTTACCCTTTCTTTAGTTTTGGTTTTTATTTTTGTACACAAGTACTTTTGACGTATACGTGATGTATAGCTTAGCTAGGCAAGGCTTGCTGCGCCTGACCTAGTGAGTCGGTAACCTGATTGAAGTCCAACTGCTTGGGATCGTTTGCGAGTAGAGCATTTATGAATTATATCTATGCGAGTAGCCATTTATTGACATTATGATGTTTACGTGCTTGACCTAATTTGGGGTCTTTACATCTTGCTCTTGTCTTGAAAGACAATCTCTAATCCTTAAAACTACCGGATACGACACATAGTCTTTAATAGTAAGCCATTTTCCATGAATAAGACACTAAAAAATTGAAATCAGTTTTGCTGAAGATGGGAGTTTTAATCTCCTTGGTATTTGTTGCAATTCTTCAAATTGAACTTGGAACTTGCAATTCTGGAGCCAAGGAAAAAGTTGAGCCTAGAAGAAGAAAGCTAAAAAAATAGATTGGAAATTAAGTTTGGTGCTTTGATAAGCACACACAAAGTTTTATTCACTTCAGGACACAGAGAACCTTTTCACCTACACTTTTTCCGTTTACTAAACATGCATATGAACGCGGAACACTCAACTTGGGGCAAGCTTTGTAGAGTACAAAATCGCACATTTAGATTTTTTTTTTAAAACATAGTTGACCAACGAAAGTTGAGAAAACATGAGTGGAGCAACTCATTTGAGACACGGAAGTATAAGACGAAAGATGGGCGTCAGGAAAAAGACAGTGTACATGTGCTCGCCTGAGATTGCCGTTTTTGTTACTTAGTCACTCAAGAGGTCAGGTCGCCTTTGAGTTTGATCTTGAGATGCAAATCATCACTTGTAACATTTATACCAAAAAGACGCGTTGAGTTAAACACTAATCCTCCACAAATTATGAAAACGTGCCGAATTCGCAACCGACATCTAAATGTTCCATGGATTGTTCTTCTCAGCATCGTTTTGTCGCATAGCGAGATGAGATTTTCAGGGCTTAAACGATTACGTGCCAAATGGACAAGCCAAAACATTGAAAAACAAAGATTAAAAGAAAAAGAATTAAGCATAAGATAAGAATTAACCAAAGAATTAGAATTGTCAGTCCAATTTCCTGAAGTTCATACGCATATAAAAATCATAAGATAAGTGTATGTTAATAATTGAGTGGTAATAATAAATATGTTGACCTATCCAACCCTTAATTTATATAGAAGAGTTGGGGAAGAAATACATAATCAAACTCGATCAAAATGTAATAACTTAACATGATATTTACACCAATATCACTTAATAATCTAAGAACTCTAAATTTTTTATTTTTTATTTTTTATTTATTTTTACTCTTTAACATACATCATTCTTTTATTGTCACATTTATATATATATATTTTCTGAAAGCAGTCTCTTTATTACGTAAGATTAAGCATATTATTAGATCTTCGCAAATTTTAATTTATTGCGAGAATTTGAACTGAATATAATAATAATAACGATAATTCAAGAACTTGAGACTTGAGGCCCTTTGCTCCATTATTGATTCAAATCCACATCCTTTATTCAATGTTATTCTGTCTTATTATGTCTCATGAAATTTCAGTCATTTATTTTGCAGCTCTCACGCGGATCCCATGCGAGTCTCACATAAATAAATGACTGAAATTTATTAGACATAATAAGAGACCATAACATTGGACAAAAAATCTAACTCCATTGATTCCACGCTTCCCCCAAATTTGACGTCATTAATATTAGGGTAAGAGAATCAATTAATAAGGGGAGGTGAGGGGAAAGGAGAGGACTAGATAATGAAGATAATATAAAACAATAATCAGCACAAGAGCCACGCCATGATTTTCATTAAAGGCAAAAGTGGGGCCCCTCTCATTTGTTTATTTGGTCCCCACTTGCAATGTTTCCAAGTCACCTCTAAGACGCTTCCACGTACCCTCCTCCTCTTTTCATTGTCGTTACCATAATCTCCAGGCAAAGTTTGACTTTATTAGTACGGACTACACGTGTACTCCCCCACATGCTCCATCCGCACTGGCCGGAAAGGCCGCCGGAAGTTGACCGTCTGTCGGTATCTCCGAAACATAATAAGTCTAATCTTAATTTTCTCATGATAAAACTTGTAAGTACGTGTGCTACCTTCCAATCCGTGTTCCGCTAGCCTTTTACTTGTGTTTTACAATAAAGTAGCTAATCAATGATTTTGAGTTGGCTTTTAGATTTCCTCTTTCCCCTTATAGACAAGTGTTTGCCAAGTTAGGGAAGCCACCGCCACACGGATAAATTATATAGTAAAAGGATTGTAGTTCTTGTGAGCCTGCTTAAACTACCGTTACTCTTGTCATATTTTTGATATAAACTGTATGTTTAGTATTAGGTAATAGACAAACTCATAAAGTGGCTCTTGTTGAGTTTGATTCTTGTTTTTATACTCATTTGAGTCTATTCTAGGAACGATTAGTAATGGGGTTACCTAATATATATTATATTTGGAGATGGAAGAACTAGCACAGGAAACACGAAGAATCTAACAAATGAACATGTATGGGACAATTAAAGAGGAAAACAAGGGATGCATAGTCTATTGCTTGCTAAAAGAGTAGGTAAAAACGAAATGAAAACAAATTGTCTAATATAAACACCACCATATTCAAAGCCCAGAAAATTTGGACAAGAACGTGGAAAAAGAAGGAAGGTCCTTGATCACTTGTTGAATCCGTTGTCCACATTACATAAGACTACTGATATCAAGAAAAGCTGGGTAGTCGAATTTAAACATATTGCTGCAATGGCTTTCTCTTTCGTCTTCCGTTGTGCTGCCATTAATTTGTGCTGAATTTGAGTTCAACGGTGTTGGACTCGATGAAGGCGTTGATAATACTGAAGCAAAACTGAAACTTTGGTTGCTGTTGTTAGAAATGAAAGTCGACGTGTCAGACGTAGGTTCCAAAATGGTTGATTGGTCAGATCCGTAGTAGTTTCCATAAAATGGAACTGTCACCAAGTCCTCAGCTAAATTTGAACCCATCTCATCATTGCCTGCCCAATCATGACTTAATAAGGAATTTTGAGAATTGAAGTTGGTGGTATGCTCTGGTAGGTATGGCTCTACCACATTAGGGAACATGAGTTGTGCTTCACTAGAAAATGGAAGACAAGGAGTGGTCAATGTAGCGCAATTTGGCGTTTCTTGAACTGAACTCTGAAATCGGTCAGCATGGATCAGTTGTTGATATTGGTCATGGACTTGGGTGTTTCGTAGCTGGTTTTCTTGACCATTTTGAGCAATATTATAATTACAGTTTTGACGTTGAGACAAGAATAGGGATGTGGCCAGCGTTAGGAGCTCTGGGTTAACTAAGTTCATCTGAGACGAATTGTAGAGAGAAGAACTTAGGATTGAGGAGAGGTCAAGAAGATCAAGTCTAGGACTATGAGTCACTGGATCAATCCCCATGCGAAGAAGCCTTCTCCTAATGTGGGTGTTCCAGTAATTCTTGATTTCATTATCCGTCCTTCCTGGCAAGCGAGAAGCAATAGCAGACCACCTGCAGTAACATTTGAGAGAAAAATCGTTATGTCTGAACTCTATGTCCAAGAATCTGTTGATTAGTTTGTGTAGATACGAAGAGGTAAGTTACTTGTTTCCAAGGATGCTATGCAGCTGAATTATAGTTTCCTCCTCTTCAAAAGAAAACCGACCTCTCTTAATGTCAGGTCTCAAATAGTTGGTCCATCGAAGACGACAACTCTTTCCACACCTTTGCAATCCTATGAACAACCAAAAGAAGGAATAGCCATTAACACAAACTCCACTAACGGACCAATAATGAGACCATGCATGCATTAGAAAACATATTTTCAATTGAAATATGAAACGCTTACCAGCATTCTTTGGCAGAGTCCTCCAGTTCCCGTAGCCCTGCTTTTGTATATAATCAACCAGCTTCTGATCCTCCTCCGGGGTCCATGGCCCTTTCTTTAGCCCATTCTTGTCGCAACAAGGTGCTCTTCCCATGCTGTATAATTAAGCTTTAGCTAGCTAGTAAATTCTGTAGAAGTTGAGCTTGCTTGGTGTTGGATCTATAAGTTATTTGTTTTGGAAGGGAGAGGTTTTGAGAGAGACGTAGGGTCCTTATGCGGACGTATACGTGTATAAATAGCGAGAAGATGAAGGTAAGAAACAAAGCCAAGTCAAAATGATTCGGTGCCGTCCCTTGGTAATCATCAAGGCGACGTGTTCCTTGTTCTTAGAGGGAGAAAATGTGAAAAAGAGCAACCTCTCTCTCAATTATATTGAAGATTTACCATTCAAAATCTTAATTACTACAAATGGCCGTGTACCTCAAATTTCAACCCTTTTCTTAATTTCCAATCTTCCCTATCTCATCACCTATCACTTTCCTGCTGGGAAGTGTCACTCCTTTCTCGATTCATGTTAGCTGTCGCCAACATGTAACAGCCACGTAACCCCAGTTCCACAGACGGGTTTCTTGATCCGAAGACATTGTAGTTGATTAATTAATTAAGCTTTTTGCTTCTTAGTTTTCTGTCATGAAAATGACTACTTTCCCAAATTTTAGTTAAATCTAAATTTTCAGTCTTTTGTTATTTATTTTCAAAGATTGCGATCATTTCATTGCATTGCTTACATCAAAAAAAGAAAAAGGCATTGATGAGACTATTTATGTTTCATGTTGCAATACTATATAATATATTACTAAAGTTTAGTAAATAAGAGTGAATTCTCAGAAGTGCATTTAATTCAATATGACAGTAATAGAATCAGTGTTTATCGCAAATGATGCAAGGACATTTATTATCAAGATTGTGATAAAAGAGGGTTCTGCTCCAATAAAATTTGAGAGAAGCTAGGTCTTCTCTTTTCTTTTGGTCTTATTGTGTATTAATAGTTTCCTCACATACTATAAAATGTATGAGATCTGATATAGTGCACAACTTATCAAGAAATCAAAGATCAGTTTGACAAAAACAGAAGCTTACAAGAAATGCAAAAGCTGGTAACCTTATTCAACGGTTTTAGTCAATCGGAAAGCAAATCAAGTTGGGGAAAAGAAGTGCATTTGTGTGAACACGAAGGACTGTAGAGCGTAGCTGGACGAATTCTACCAAAGTTGATCCTACTAGTCTACCCTGCCATGAACCAATTGCCATGTGAGGATTCAATCCACGGTCTGCATTATTATTGTTCATCAATTTTCTTCAAAGACCTATAAATTCGAAGTTTATACTCTTAATAATCATCGTTATTTTTGGATTAGTGTCCACACTTAGTAGTTGTATTAACGTATGTAAATATCACAAGTAATTAATAGGAAGGCAATGACGTTTTAAAGCCTGTTTAAACCTACTCGGCCGCAAACCTATGGTGCCCTCCTGGCCACAAAAAAGTGATGACGTTTTGCTGTCAAAGAACTCAACTTTCATTTGACTTTGGCCGTAGTAATTGTCAGAAGAGACAGCTTCTGGTTTTTGAGTAGATCGCGAATAGAAGCTACACAATTATTTCTTGAGTTAGGGGTGCATGCTCGATGAGTTTAAGAAAGAGTTAACGAGTATAGAATGAAAAGTGAGTGGTTGTTGATTATGATTATAGGGGTAATAATTTGATGTTTAATTTTAGGAGAATCCTTCATATAATAAAGAAATGAAACTCATTCTTGAGTACAAACTAATTTTTAAAAAAATATTTGTAATACTAATTAATTACAATATAATTAATTAAAATATTAATATTAATTAATTAAGTGCATTATAATTAATTAAAATATAATTTATTCATTAATTAAAAATATTAATTAATTAGTTAAAATATAATTAATTAATTACTATAAT
>JANZLX010000002.1:30584104-30594542 GCA_025531955.1 Erythroxylum orinocense
ACTGTGGATGATAAACCTTCTCTTACACCTCGTATAGAAGATTGCTTTTTAGCCGGTATAACCATAGTATATATTTATATATATGATAACCCCAACAATTATAAGCATGAAAATAATGTATACATATATATAATAGTCATTGTAATTAAGAAGAAACTAGTTGTGAAACCGTAACCTATGAATAATATTTAACATAATTGTTATAGTAACTGATTTTTTAATATTTACAACAGAAATCATATTTATAAATATAAATAACATATTAATGGAATTTTAACGGTCCAACATAAGTATAAGGATGTCAAAATAATAAAGAACTTTAATAAGTTTCATCAATATAACTATCAGAACAAGAAAGAACCTTGACCATATGTTTCTCAGCAATCTTAAGTAGCATTTAGTAACGGTCCCCTCACTGTATCTGCTTTGATATATGTATACATACATAAATATACATATATCTTACGGTGAGGAGACCGTTACATATATGAATGCATAGATAAATTCATATGTAGATTAGCATCTCAAGAGCCAAAACTAGGACTATATGCTTTTATGTGTTAAGCCAAGTCTTCTATACATACTTATGTGAGGAAAAAGAGACACTGAAGTTGCAAAATTTTCACCATGACTATTGGGACGCAAGAAATAAAACCCCATATACGAGTTCCAGAACCAACGTGGTGAAATTATGATTAGCATTCTAGATCAGTCTCGTTTGTACCTTTTGTTCAGAAAAACTGTACCGCAACTCATAAGGAAGAAGAATTACTGTCTTGTTTATATTTTATTGATGTAGAGATACTTTTCTTTTACAGCTGTCTAATAGTGATTCCGTAATGTGACAGCTGCTAAGAAGCGTTAGCCACTGGGAACCTAGAAGCCTCCTGTTGCACAAGACCTAGGAGGCTTCTCAAGGTTAGGAAAAGTTTCCTGTAGACCGAAACTAAGTTTAATACATTAAATAATAAGTTGAAATTGGTAGAAGAGTTAGAGTTGAAAAACACCTCAAATATAGGTGATAAGTGACAGAAAAAAGCAATTTATTAGAGAAGAGATGAGATATTCCGTTAGGAAAATAAGATGACTAAAGAAGTGAAGATAGAAAGGGAAAAGCACTGTCAAACAGAGGAGAGTGTGCTGGTAAAATATACAAACCTCTCACGTAATCAGTAAAATCTGGGACATGGCAATGACAATTCAAGTGGAATATAGATAAAGAGCATATTATAATGAGAAATCATGGAGTGAGATCAAACCTTCCACAGCACCCTGGCAAAAGAAGAATTTCTTTATCACCAATAATATCAGCATCATCTGTTGCATTGAGTAGGCGTGACAGCGGCTGTATCTCCCAGGTTTGACTATCTGGAATACAAAAACGTGCTTCAAGTATTAAGCAGCAGGCATCAACAAAGCATCTGCTCCAACCTCCAAGGACTTCTGCTGATCTACCCAGCATATACGGTAACTTCTTTGTCCACGTTCCACAGCCAATATGAGCAACCATTATGACCCCAGCTGTAGGATGTCCACTTTCAAATTCAGGAACTTCCTTGGATTTATCGGGAGCAATTTCTTTCCAGTTAGGGCATCCCATAACACCTAGTACAATCCGATCTTCAACTACAAGAGCCAAACCTACCTGAATAATCACAATAATTGCATAGCATGAGATCAACAAAGGAAAAGATCAAGCATAAAATTGAATACATCACATATATAAACATAATTTTCCATCTATGACAAAATTTATATTTTTCTTTCTGAACATACATTGCAACAGAATACATACCCTAACATTGAAAATCTTACACTCTCTATTCCAGGAGATTTGACTTACCTTGATTGATTTCCTATATCACAAGACTCTTTTTAAGATTTTCAAATTAATAACCTCAAGTGAGATAGGATCCTGGATATCACTCATCTGACTTGAAAAAAATAGGACCTCTAAATAAGACGCTATCCCATCCCAACGAGTACAGCAACAATGATAGATACCTACACAAGAATATCAAATGCATTTGCACAGGCATATGTATGAGTTATGGACTTAAATCATGTACATTTACAAACATAAGTGATAATAAGGAATTTGGTGAACTAGATTAACCCTAATCACCAATAATTAATTTACAAAAATAACTCTACTAATATACTATACACTACCATAATACAACAATCTGGCATGCATATTTACAAGTACACCTTTGCATCATGATAAGAACAGTATTACCACTTTTTGTGTTTGCAGAATCCACCGAAATAGAATTATCCAAGTCTTTGAGATACAACATATGCCGTTATCAATTTCCTTCGCAAATTAAAGGCCCACTCCATGCATGACGATTTGTAGTTTTCTAGACCTAAACTAATCTACCTTAGAAATTCTACATTCATTATTAGATAGAAACTCAACTCTTAATATTGGAAATATAATGATGTTGCGATGCACACAGCGTATACATTTATGTCTTGATGCAGGGTATCTTTATCTGATATGTATAAAATTTATCAACTGCTCACTTCACAATTGTTTCAAGCCAATATTACAAATCCAAAGAAATGATAGTGAAGAACAATTAATTATGGAGCATACCACATAAAGGGCCTCACATCCTTTAAGAAATCCTTTGGTGCCATCGATTGGATCCAGAATCTGTATTGTGCATACACCAAGATAGTGAAAACAAAAAGTAGAAAAGAGAAAAATTTTCTCCTCTGCTCCAGTTATGTACCCAAAAAAAATTTGAGAAAATTACTCAAAGTTTGTGGAGATCAGGTTACCAAACAAAAGAAACAAAATAATTTTTGTTTATATTCAAGATCATATTAAGACTTACCCAATATGTTGCAGGCTTAGTTCCATAAATTATAGCTTTCTTCCCTCCTCTGTCAATTGCTTCCAGCACATCAGCATGTGTTAATGTTTTATCACTGGAGCTTGCTTTATTGGTCACAACACTTGCCACAGAATCAACAAGATTATTTGTACGCAGAAAGCCAGAATCCTCTTCGGCCACCAAGGGAATAGTAGGGAACAGTGTACTTAGCTCTGTCAAGAAAAGCACAAACTACAGTCGGTTCCTAGAAACAGTCCACAATACACCATAGAACAAGAATCATGTTTAGGTTGAGTAAGATCAATTCCAATATATTAAAGCTTGTTAAACAAAGCAATATTCGAGTCTCGTAACTCGATTTTCCTTCCAAATATAAACTGAGATATTTTTGCGCAAATAATCATTAACCATTTCGCAGTTTTAAAAGTTAAACACTTGATAGTAACAACAAGATTTAGATAAGTTCACGAGGTGAATCACCACTTTCCACAAAAGACAACATTAAAAATCTATTTGTACGTTTTCCAGCCAGAAATTTAATCTCGTTAGGGAAGAAAACCAACTTGAATCTTCACTATGCAACAAAATAAACCTTAAAAAACAGAAGTAAAGCACGTAGTGATTTAGTAATTACCCAAACTGACTAGAGCTTGCACGCCGAAGTCGGCAACAGTGACAGGCGTATTATCATTCTTTTCTAGAATCCTTGCTTCATTTGACAGTAACGACTTTTTCACCTAGAATTCGCCGCAAAAATCACTTGGTAATTTTAATGAGGATCATAATCAAGTCGTTTCTATCTTGTTCCCCGAAAATAAATTTTCAAACAGTTTTGAAAGCGGAAGTGTAGAACTTAATTACATCGACACAAAGAGAACAAGCCTTCTGGACCACATTGACCGCAGCTTCGAGCTCTCTGTGATACATCGCCTTCTCAATGGGAAAAGGAAGACTACTCGACCTGCAACTCATAATTATCAAAAAAGACAATCAAGAATTGAATAGAATTTTTCATTTTTAATCATTCATAAATTTCGGAAAGTGGGAAGGTTTACATTCGAGTAGAGAGACCTTACAGGGAAGCTGCTGAGAGGCCTAGGGGGAGGCGTGCGGCTACGAAGGAAGCGAACGGCGGAGAAGTGGAGAAGGTCCATAGTGGTTGATGAGTGGTTGGCAGTTGGGTTTGGTTTTGTGTTGGGAAGATCAAATGCCAACGGCCACCTTCTTTTTCTGGGTTCGGAATTGGACACTGAACTGAAATACCAGGAGATGCGACTAGTCAAGGGGACGTTAATAATGTAACCCATTAAGCAGCCAACAAATTCAATTTAATAGGAGGTTTTATAAATTCAATTAAGATGTTTGTATATACATCCTTTGCTTTCTTCTTTTTTTTTTTTTGGTGCAAAGGAAAGAAAAAATACAATAGAATAAGAGAACTAGTCTCTAACAAACATGACACCAATAGCATCACCAAGAACCGCAGCATTTACAAATGCCAGAGGATTGAGCCAAAATTGAAACGGTTCCCATCCATGACTTTCTCGTTTAGCTAGAATATCAGCGACGCTATTGCCTTCCCGATGAATATGCTCACATCGGACAGAGCAGTCCTAACTAAGGATAGCTCTGATATCCCCAATTAAATTACTATGAGGATGAAACGTCCAGTTCGTATTTTCCAAATAGCGGAGAGCTTCTAACAAATCCGAAATTAACCAAACATCTCTATAGGACTGATTCTAGGCAACAAGCAAACCAGTTCGAATAGCTAATAACTCTGCACCCATATTGGAATCTCTACCAACAAATTCAGAAAAAACCGCCCAACCAATTACCATAGCAATCTCTAAGAACGCCACTAATACCCGCATCTCCTGGGTTGCCCAGAACACTCCCATCCACATTCAAAGCAACAACAGTATTTCGCGGAGGCTTCCAGGCAACCAAACGAGCACTTTTCGAAGTACTACTCTTGAACAACCCCAGACATGAATTCCATTCATGAATCAAATTGTAAACATAATGCTCCTGTTCCAATTGACTGGACTCAACATCAGCAATAACTTCTCTATTACGAAGGCACCAGATAGACCAAATAATCGCAAGAAAACTAATGTCAAGCCGCCAACCATTTGTCAACACCGAACCATCTTGACAGTCAATCTTAAACCAAGAAGTAAAAGGGATATTGCTTAGCAAGCTATTGGAGAGGAGGCCAGCATACCGTTGCCAAATGCCAGTTACCTTCGTACAATCCCGAAAGAGGTGAGAAATTGTCTCGGCCCCAGACCCACACCGCTTACATACATCCAAAACTTCAATTCCTCTCCTTGCTCGAAGTTCTTGAATATGAACTCTGCCATGCCAAATGAGCCAGCAAAAGAATCCTCACTTTTTCCGGCCCTCGAATCTTCCAGATCCACCGCCAATTATCATCTCCCTCAGAGTCCACCCCAGTTAACCATTGAAAGCCACTTTTGACGAAATAGCGACCAGTGGTAGAATGTCCCCAGATGATCTCATCCGAAGCCCAAAATCCCACCGAAGGACGGATGGACGAAAACTCGTCTCTAATTTCACTCGGAATAGTTGTACGAAGGTCCTGGAATGTCCAGATGCCCGTGTCGTCCAGTATATCACTAACCATCAAGTCCCAATCACTATCATCCACCAATGGAACACGATCGATCAGTTGTCCGTTACGTAACCAAGGATCGTGCCACAAAGAAACCAAGCGGCCGTCACCTATTTTGTACCGAAAGCCCTCAATAATCTCATCCCTCGCTTTCAGTAAATCACGCCAAAGTGGAGAACAGTTAGGCCTTTGAATCCAATCCAATACCGTCAAATTGGGAGCATACTTCCTACAAATCATACGGACCCATAGCTTCCTTTGGTTTTCATGAGCACTCCGCACAAACTTACCTAAAAGAGCAATGTTCATAGGTCGACATTTACGAATTCTCAGGCCACCAGCAGCCTTCGACTTGGTAACTGTATCCCAAAAGATTAAATGCACACCTCTCTTATCATCAGAGGAGCGCCAAATAAAATCTCGCACAATCCGGTCAACGGCATTACACGCTCTGTTAGGGAACCAAATGACTTGCATTAAATAACTAGGTAGTGCATTTAACGTGGCTTTAGCGAGAGTAACTCTCCCAGCCAAATTAAGAAGGCTCGCTTTCCAGCGGGACAGCTTTTGACTCATACGACTAACCAACTGACTAAAATTGTCAACAGAGCTCCTGTCTTCCCCCAAATCAAAACCCAGATATCTACTAATGTTATCAGTCGAATTAATTCCAAGAATCCCCCCAAGTGCTTCACGTTGAGAGTTGGAAACCCCACTCGAAACAGTAAACTTTGACTTATTAACATTAATTTTCAAACCCGAAGCCGTACTGAATTTCTCAAGGATCGAGTTTATAACCTGAGCTTGATTAATGTTAGCTTGAGCACATAAAATGACGTCATCCGCAAAGAACAAATGAGATAGATGTGGACCCCCGCGAGAGCAAGATACTGGGGCCCAATCCCGCCTTTTCACCGAAGAATTAATCATGCACCAAGTTTCTCCATACACAAAACAAACAGATAGGGTGAAAGAGGATCACCTTGACGGATACCTCTCTGTGGGCAAAAAGAAGGAAGACGTTCACCATTCCATAAGACAACAAGTGAAGATTTTCGAACACAATTCATGATAAAAGAGATAATAACCTTTGGAAAACCGAAATCAGATAGCACACCTTCAAGCAAATCCCAGTTAATGTGGTCATAAGCCTTTTCAAGATCTATCTTGACCAACATTACACCATTTCGGCTCTTAGACCGCTTCATCGTATAAATCAATTCCCTGGCCATCAGAATATTATCAACTGTACTTCGACCCGGGATGAAGCTGCTCTAAAAAGGATGCACAATATCCTGAAGAAAAGGACACAATCTATTCACAATGATTTTTGTAATCAGTTTATAACTAACATTGCATAGGTTGATTGGTCGAAATTATGTAATAGAAACAGGAGAAGGTTCCTTTGGAATTAAAGCAATTAATGTCTCCGCTAGTCGATCATCAATGTTGCCAGTCTCGAAAGCTTGTCGGACCATATTAGTCATCGAACTACCCACCACATGCCAAAATGATTTGAAGAAAATTGGCTGAAAACTATCAGGTCCTGGAGCTTTATGATTACCCATAGAAGCCAAAGCACGCCAAACTTCATCGCTAGTTACCGGCCCACTCAAGATATCCACATAAGCTTGTTGGAGTTTCGAATGATTCTGGCTAACACCACTGTCCCCACTACCTGCAGAACTCGCAAACAAGTCTTGAAAATAAGTCAAGACCTCGTGTTTAACCTGACCAAGGTCGTCACACCACTCCTCAGTTGCATGTAATTTTAACCTCTCAATTTTATTCCGCTTCCGACGCACCACCGTGGAGGCATGAAAAAATCTGGTATTACGGTCTCCAAAAATCAATTTCTGTTCCTTACTTTTTTAAAACCAGAGGATTTCCTCCTGAGCAAGAGTATGATTATATTCTGAAATGAGCTCCTTTTCCAAAACTCTAAGATTGTGCGAGTCATAACGCTGCAAACTACATTGAATCCCATCAATCCGACCTTTAAGCCTTCTCTTTCGACAAAAAATATTCCCAAATACATACCGATTGAAAGCCCCACATGCCTCCTCCAATAGCCGTAAAGATTCAAAAGGGTGTTTCGCAATATCCCAATTATTTTTGACCACATCAGAGAACCGATAATCCGACATCCACGCAGCCTCAAACCTGAAAGGTCAAACATCCCCGTAACTCGACACATCACCCAACTTGACCAGCAGAGGAGAATGGTCAGAATACACTCGGGGGAGATGCCAAACTACTGCTTCAGGAAACAAAACCCTCCACTCCACAGAAGCATTGGCGCGATCAAGACGTTCTGCAATTCTCGGGAAAGAATTGCGAACCCAAGTGTATTTTTGGCCAATGTCTCCCAAATCTATAAGATTACACCGCTGGAGATGATTATTAAATTTATCTGCTCTACTTTGAGAAAAACGACCACCTTGTTTTTCCGCACGGGAAAGTATGTCATTCATATCTCCAATGACAAGCCATGGTTGACAACGGTTTGCAAACGCATCATGAAGGCCATTCCATAATTGCTCTCGGAGACTCGCATTAGTGCTAGCATATACAGCTGTAAGAGTCCCACTAGCCATAACAACCGATCTGGTAATCATCTGAGAAGTGGAACACAATTCATAGAATGCACATGCACTCGTTTTTCACAAAATCCAAATGCCTCCTGCACGACCAACCAAGTCTTTAACTGAAAAGCCATCAAATCCTATTTGTTGCCAACGGAACTTATGTTGTTCAAAGGTTACTTTAGTCTCAACCAACACCACAAAATCAATATTATTAGACTGGACAAATTCCCTAAGATGACGTCGGGCCACTTTATTTCCTGCGCCTCTAATGTTCCACATTAAAATATTTAAATTCATCATTAACGTAATAGATAAAACAAGAACATCATGCTGTCAAATCCATATGGGACTGACCCCTCATATTAACTTCCGTTGGAATTTCTTCCTCCACCACATCACTACGTAGGACCATAGGAGAGACACCTTTAACGCCAGCCCCACGGTTGTGCATGTCACCTTCTCCCTGATTTAAATTAGGAGGTCGGTTGGCATGAAAGACAAATTGTGATTCACTAGAATTCTGTTTTGGGGAAAGATGAGTCATCTGGGAGGGAGGGACCTGGACAATCGAGGGATGAACCGTCGATGTTAAGGCCCTAAACCTCAAAGGAGAGGATGACCCCAAAGGAGCAGCTCGAACGTGGCCCTAGGCCGATTTCGCTTTTAGGTTCATTGAAGCACGATGAGGTCGGCCTCCATTACTCGTACGCTTTTCTAACATGTGATCCCTCCCTGAATTTTTCTCCAGAGCTGAATCACTAATACCATCAAGGGAGGTATCTACGTCTTCTGTCGGAAGACTATGAAATCTATTGCTTCTGAAACCAGTACTTGGTTGACGGTTCATAACTTTTGGGTTTCTCTTCCTGGTGACAACCATCCACTCGCCATGAATCGGGCTCGCTTCCTGTCGTGGAACATCAATAACATCCGATGTAGAATTTTCCTTAGAAGCTCCAGCACTCTCCGGGGTCCCCTCTTTCGGTACCTCGCAGGAAACACTAGTATGTCCATATACACCACACCGGAAACAAATCGTGTGCAGAGCCTCGTAGACCACATTATATCTCACCCCCTCCACTTCAATCACAAGCACAAGAGGTTTAGTTAAATCAATTTCCACACAAATCCGGGCAAACTTTCCCCTATTAGCATGGAAAGTATTACCGTCAAGTTTCATAGGTTTTCCGATAGACCGAGCAAGAGTTGCAAGGACATTAGCATCATAAAATTCCATTGGCAATTCAGGAATTCGAATCCATACGAGGGTCTTATCCATGCCAGCCGTAGCAGGTTGAAATCTCGGCGACCATTCCCTCACCGTTAAGTAATGATCTTGGATGACCCAGGGACCTTTAGTAAGGGCAACTCGTCTGTCATCCTCATTAGAAAATTTTATCAGAAAGAAATCATTCTGGAGGTCAGCAATCTCAATCTTTCCAATAGGCGTCCATAACTGATTGATTTTCTATGCTAAAAAATAGTACCCGACAGTTTTACCTAGCACCTTAATGATTAATGAATCTTTCAATGGTTTTTCCAATTCCTCTCGAAAGCCTGGTGCAAAGGAGAAATAGGGCAACTGCGTGTTTTGATCTCGGTATTGGAGACTCATTGTATATACTTCGCAAAGATCCGAAAGGTGCTCGATGTCCATGTCTTCCACTACTAGGGTCGACTTATCTCTTCCCCAGATTCCATTCGAAGAATCAACCATATGGGTCCCTGAAGTCGGCGGCAGAATGACTCCCCTGTCCGGGGGGTCCGGTGGGCGTTGCTGTTTCCCTAACGGCGGAGTAGCAGAACCAGGGCTAAACCTTATTTTCGCTTGAGAGAACATATCTTTTTTTAATATCGCCCCTTTTATTTCTATTACCCTTTGCTTTCTTACATACTTTTGTTTTTCTTTCTTTCAATTTTTGTTTTCTTTACGATGTTTATGTTTATGGTATTGTATCAAGTTTTTATTTTATTTAAATATGATAAATTGCTTTCCTTCTTGACTTATATGTCCTATTTATGCGTTGCAATTAAAATATAGCTTAATAATCTTCAAAAAATTAAAGATTTGTTTCTTAAATTGTTAAATTGTGAAGATGATGTTTAACATTTAATTAAACAATCTACTCAATGGATTGACAATAAAACTAAACTGTATGGATTAAAGAAGCTTGCAGGTACTACTCTTGTCTTTAAGAACCTTACGGAGTGTTTGGTTGAGATGAATAGCTATTTTATTCCTCGTCTATTCTTAGTAACAAGCTGTTACTTTGTTTAATTGAAAAATTTATACGAAATAGATAATTCTAAGGTTCAGTTATTCTTGAATTTGTAGAATATCTAAAAATACTCCTTCCCCTATTTTT
>JANZLX010000002.1:30598033-30612759 GCA_025531955.1 Erythroxylum orinocense
ACAATTTATTATTAATTATATAAAAATATTATTATTACTTATTTAATAAATTTTATTATATTATATTTTGATTTATATTTAAAAATACTTTATTTATATTTTTATTTATATATAAATATATACAAAAAGAATAATTTTTATTTTTTATTAATGAAAAATAAAAATATATAATTATTATTTAATTGTTTGTATATATTTCTATATAAATAAATATAAATTTTTTATTTTATTATTAAATATATAATTTGTTATTAATAACATAAAATATTATTATTAATTATTTAATAAATTTTATTATATTAAATATTATTATATTCTATTAATATATTAATATTATGATTTGTTCAAAGTTGGTATTAAGAAGAATTATTGAAGGTATATTAGGTAGTATGTATTTATTAGTTTATGTTCCATCCTAAACCCTCCGAATCGGAAGTTTCTTATTTTCACTGTTTAGGATGGAATAGAACGTAACATAAAATCCTCCGCTTCCATCCCATTCCATTAAGAAACCCTCAAACAAACGATAGAAGTGTGTTACGTTTCACCCCCTTCCATCTCTAACTCCTCAACCAAACAGGGCTTAAGCGACATCTAAGGGCTTCTCATACTTAGATGGATGACTCTCAAATCATTTAGAGAAACGCTATTTAAAAGGCATAGATACATAAATCAATATGAAATTGAGAGCAAAAGGCCTAAGGGTAAAGTTCAAGGATATTTGTATTAATTGCTGACAAGTTAACTTGGAGAATTTTGAATCTTTCAAGGTTATAACCAATAAAAATTCTCCTATTAATATGATGCTAATGATCAAAAATTAGCTTCTAGTTATTTCCCAAAATCTATATCCATTTATCATATGACTATGCCTTTATTTTTATTCCAAGTAGGCTTATAAAATAAGGATTTTACTTTTAAGATAATGAAGCACTATTTACTGCTGTAAGGGTAGTTAGTCCCTCTTACATTCTAAGCAATTACTTTAAGGGTAGTTAAGGTAAACTAGATTGAAGTTAAACAGAGGGACTAAAAGAACAAGTGTTGAACTATTTCTAAAAATAGTTAACATAGTATATATGGATGGTTTTGGCAGGGGAACCTGTCTTTGACCTATAGCCAGTTTAATATGGCTAATTGGCAGATAGTGGATGCTTTAGGAACTAAAGGATTTTTCCAAATGCAATTAGCCTAAGGAACCATAGGGAAGTGGCTTCTGTTTTTTCTGTGTGTATGATTAAATGGTAAATATACTAGGTTTGTGGAGAGTCTATGTAGAGTAAACTTCCAACATAGGATTTCGGAAATAGGAGGGAAGATTAATTACAAAGGCAGGCAACCTCTGAGATTAGTTGTAACACCCGAATACCCCCTAAGAGGTTATACAGATGCCATATAAAACAATCCTAAAACATACCAAGATATTCCAGAAATTCATTGAAAATAAGATAACATACTTCACATTTATACTTTGTTGAGTTATATACAGAACATCATGTACATATTATACTCATCATGTACATGTCTTACATACAAATCTATCATCTATTATAGTTATTACAAATCATTTATAAGTTATCACAAACCATTTATATAAAATACAATATGTCTCAACACATTGAAATACAACTTAAAACTTAAACGTGACATTTTCCAAAATGATATCAAGTCCTTCATTGGCCACTGTGGTTGTCCCAATCTTAAATCTTCTTATCAAAACTTACACAAAGGCAGAACTTACACGAAGGAAAAACCACCGTGGTAAGTATATAGCTTAGTGGGGAATAACTAAACAAGATACATAATGACGATTGTTTCTAATAGTTGATTAACATTCACATGTATTGAGTCAAGTCATATCATAACCAATCTTTAGTTGTTCATATTAAAGATTAATTCAAACATTATTTGTCTCAGAAAAAATGTAATTCATCAATGCAGAACATTCTTGCATTAAAACAAAACATATAAGTATCAGAACAGAACATCATTACTTCAGAACATAATGTACAAGTCTCAAAACATGATATAATTGTGCCAGAACAGAACAAAACTTGTATCAAATCAAAATATATCTTGTATCAGATCAAAACTTATCTTGTATCAAATCAGAACTTGTCTTGTATCATATCAGAACTTATCTTGTATCATATCAGAACATATATCAAAACACAAAACAGATTAGCCTGCTAGTCCTTTTTACAGAAGTGGGCAATGAGACTAGAACAGAAGATACCTATGATTGGTATCTTAGAAATAGAAGAGACTTAAGTCTCTTAAATAAAAGACATTGAAGTGTCTAAGATCATAAGACACCGGAGTGTCAAGTGCAGAGACATTGAAGTGTTTAGATACAGAAAACACTTTAGTATCTAGTTACAGAAGCAGTTGCAGACCCTTCTAGGCATGCTTATTTACCCACGAATAGGACTTGGCAGTTTTAAAAACAAAACATTCCGGATTTCAGAATCACATGTAAGTGATGTAGTGCATAACATATGACTTTATTCCATTTTGCTCAAATTTAACATATTCATTCACATTTGATCAAACTTAACATACCTTATAAACATAAACATTTGCAATAATGCACCAATGAATACATTAAGTAATTACACATTACATGTATTCACATAAGTTCCCAATTCACAAACATTCACAACTAACAAATTACTCTTGTTCTTTAAATCACATTGGCAATCATAAGTAAACTCCATTCCTTTAATAACTTATAAATTCCAAAATTAGATACTTTGTTAACAAATAACACCTTCCTTAAGTTATTACTTTAATTAATAATCCAAGCCTTATTCAACCTTTAGTTAATTAATTCCACATCAAACTAGGTTCATTTTATACCTTAATCAAGTCCAATTACACCATTGAAAAGTGCACTAACCTTATATAGTCCAACAAATATACAAATCCAACCTTTTTCCCTTCCAAAGCATTTTCCACAACCGTGGGAAGGTGCCATATAAGTCCCATGATCGTGGGATGAGTGAACCGAAGGTTCACTCACCCATGACCTTCATTTTGTTTCCAAATTTAACTCTTTCATACTCCATCTAACACACCTTCACCAAAGTCCATCAATTTCACTTCAATTCCACCTTATTGATGCTTTAATCCCTTATAAAATTCATGTCCAATTACAATTCAAAAATCATTCATTAGGTAACTCACAAATTATTATCTTTCATACATCAAAACCAAAACAGAATTTGCCATACAAGGATCCATTTTCTAGCGCTCATTTAACATCATCATAACACACATTCCATGCCAATTCAGTCATCATAGAACTTGAATTAATACATGCTATCAAGTTAAAAATTTCCTTACATATTTAACTTCAAGTTCCTTCTTCAAAGGACAAGTTAAACCAGCCTTCCAAGTGATTGAACCCAAGCTTCTTATATAAATTGGTGACATTTTCATGGTTTTTATTGCACTCCTTGGCTCTTATTTTTAGATTTTATGCTTAATTTGACTCTTGAGTGCTTGACTTTACTTTATGTATTTTAAGAGTAAAATTGTCACAAATAATTAGCAATTGCACTAAATTAATCACCTAGAACAATTAATACTGCAAACTACCATTTGTTTATTATAGGAGACTCAAGAGGAAGTAGAGTCAAGGAGGGAAGGTTGAAAATGATAAGTCAACAGGTGCAACAGAAAGTTTGCCGCAACGAAAAGATGATGTTTCGCAGTGGCGAAGTATGAAGAATTCACGCAAAAACCTTTTGACAAAAGTTCGCTCCGGTGTGAGTTCACATCGCAGCGACGAACTCATGCAGATCATTGAAGAGACCTTTCAGGAAATTTTCTCCGCGGCGAACCTTCAAATATCCAAACCATTTTTGGAAGTTTACCCACTGTGCAACCCGATCCATCAACCCGGTTTATAAAAACTACCTATTTTAGGTTAAGAGGAGAGCCGACACTTGGGAGCAAACTTCTGAGGAGAAAAACACGCTTCCTTCGACCCCTCCACCATCTCCACCATTTTCTCTTATTTTCCACCATCGGTGGCTACCATGGATGCTTCCAATGGGTTCTCGGTTGTGAAGTTATTTAAAGTTATGCATAGCTAGGCACCTCTTTCTTCTTAAAGATATAGCAATGACTTGAGTTCAATGGGTTTAAAAGGGGAGTAGCTTAATCTATATTTAGCTATGATTTATGAATTCCTAAGTTTAGGATTTGTGATTTGTAGTTGAACATTCTTGGCTAGAGTTTAATCAAGTGTTAGATATTTAATGTGTTGTTGAGATTTGTTGATGTAGAACTTTGGGCTTAAATATATGAAGTCTCATATATGTCTATTTGTGATCTTGTTGAATCTCTTTTATCTTGCATAGTTGTGTTTGATATTGAGTTGATTCGAGACCCCAAAATGACTTGTTGCATTGACTTACCCACTACACGTACTAAGGGCATTTAACAAGGTCTTAAGAAATGGAGCTCATTGATTAAGACCTTAGACTTAAAGAGTTCTTTAAGGTTTGCCATTTGAAACTTAGTGATTTCCACTCCCATCAAAAATTGATTTCGAACTATTAAAACCAAAGCTCATTTTCAAGAGGAATCTATCACATTTGATTATTGTCTTTATTCTTATCATTTTTATATTCCCAAAATCCAAAAATACTTTTTATACATTTTCTTATAATTCATTTAATTTTGTCAAGATTTTCAAATATCAAACCCCCTTCCTTGCTAATTTAGCTTGCATATCATGACACATAGGCTAGTTTAGATTCATTTACTGGGTTCCGATTAAGTGAAATGACCTGAGGTTACATTCTATATTGCAATCCTTGGAATTAAATTTTTGATTTGACCTTCAAGGGCAAGAATAAAAAAGCTCAAATCCAAATAGCGTCGTTATCGGGAAACCAAACAATTGGTTCTCTAGATTAACTTTTGTCATTTTTGTTGCAATGTGATGTTAGGAACTATTGTTTATATTGCATTTTAGACAGTTTAGTTTCATACTTGTCAATAGTATAGGATTTCATTTTCTTTGCTCAGCATAAAAAAAACAAAACAAAACAAAACATACACTTAACTTTCTGCACTTTTCATTCTTAGCTTTTTTACACCACACGTTTTTGAACATTTCTTTGATTGCTTTTTGGTTCATACATACATACCCCACTTGCATACATACTCTAACACATACTTTTACACACCTATACTCTTGCATCCATCACATCTCACCTTTCATTTGATTTTGTGTGCTTGCGAGTAAATTTTGTTACATCTTATTCTCATTTGAATTGTTCCCGTGCATGCCCCGGAAAGCTAAACTTCTGCCTTTCTACCCTAAAATTGAAAGACGTTTGAGAAAGATTAAAAAGGAGAGGAGAGAAAAAGAGAGAAAATAAGCAAGAATGATTACGAGAGTCAATCTGGCAAAAAAAAATTGTGGTGGTTATGCAATAAAAAGGAGGATATATGGGTAAAAATGTATTCATCAAAAGAAACAGTATTTAGATACTAAATCGTAGGTAAGATATGACGAGGATCTTAAGGGAGAGTTTAGGGAGAAGAAATTAGATGCAAAACATGGTTTTTCACAAGATTGGGAATGGGGGAAAGCACACTTTTATGGTATGATAATTGGCGTTACAAAGGACCCATATACAATGTTGAATAGATATAACAACTAAAGCCGATGATGAATCTTGAAACTAAAGTTAGCAAGCTAATCAGTAATATCCCATGGATATGGCCCTACCACAATAGTAGAACTGCTAAGATCATAATGGCTAATATGTTAAGCTACCAAGAAAGTGAACAAGACGAAATTCAGTGAAATTGATAAATCAAGGAAATCTAATACAAAAACTTGCAAAATTATTCCACAAAAGGAACTAAACATAAGGGTAAGGTGGACAAACCTTGTTTGGGACAAGCATATCATTTATGCACACTCTTTCATCCTTTGACTAGAAATGAATGGAGGACTACTCACAAAGGACATTATCAAGTTCCCCATCAATTTTCTGAACAGTGAACTATGCAATGCTAATTTGGAAAGTCTGGATCATATCATAACCAGATGTAGGAATATTATGAGAATCTGGAGAGAACTACAAGCTATTCTGAACATCGACATATTAGTAGATTCTTGGAATGAGATTATCACTTAGTGAACTTTAAAGTGGGGAATCAAGCCAAGTCATAAAGCACTAAAGATCAACTAGGCTTCAATGGTGTATCACATATAGAAAGAAAGGAACTGCAAAATTTTCAAACAAGAAAGTAGAAGCACAAAGTTGTTATATCAAAAAATTATACTCCAATTAAGATTGTCTTTACTAATAAGAGGAATTGTAGCTAGTCTCTCCTCCAACATAAAAAAGAGTTGTTTATTGGATTAAACTACCTGGACCAAGGTGCTTGCTAGGAATCATAGCTTGTAACCTAGATCTTTTGTACTTTTTATGTTCTATATTATCTTTATTTAATGAAGTCAATTATATTTCGAAAAAATTATTAAATGCTTTAAAAATGTCAGCCAAAATTAATGATAAATTTTAATAGAAGAATTGATTTTAAACTTTTCATAAACAATAAGAAATTTAAAGTTCATCAAATTTTGATTTATATATTTTATCCAAACTTTAAATACAAGTGTCATAATCTCTTTCTATGAATATAATATTTGAAAAGTGCATTGATAAGCTTGTACAATGACATATACTTACAGATAAGCATTTATTATTAAATAAATTTTAAGGTTCACTAGTTTATTTAAATTATTGATTATTAATCTTTAACTACAATGATTTGATTTTTATTAAATTTCAAAGAAAGTAGCTCTATTGTATATATATATATATATATAGTTCCAAAATAATATTCTCTACGTGAGGGTAATGTCACAAAAACAACTTTCAAAAGGCTGTACCAATTAGGCTACCTCTTCAGCCCATTTTTTATTCCAACTCTTGTCAAAGACAAAAGACAATAATGCTTTTATTTGTCCCCAATCCCTAATGCTTTTATTGTTATTTTTATTTTGCTGATATCCAATCTTATTGTTATATTGAATATCATAATAATAGTTGCCATTCTAAGAATGCTTGGATCTGATTGAAATTTCCTTATGTAATGAAATTGGCCTTGACCTTAATAACCGTTGAAAATAGGCAAATTCTCACCTATACATAGAATTGTGAGTAAAGGCATGTAAAAGGACTAATTAAGAGAACTTTATATTATCTCGTAAATAGTTCTAAAGAAATTTGAGGTCGGTTTATACAATCTTGGGAGCTTGACCACCACCTTTGCCCATCTCAAGGCTTCCATTGGCGTAGTCTTCAACTTCAACAAACCTCGACCAGTACCAGTGTGATCTCCACACTCTTCCCATTTCTTCAATTGGAATACCCTTTGTCTCAGGCACGAAGAAGTAGACAAAGATGGTCATGACCACAACAAAGAAGGCAAAGAAGAGGAAAAGTCCAAACTTCAAGTGGCAAAGCATGTTAAGGAATACTTGAGCAACTGCAAAAGTGAAGATCATATTGACGGAGACGTTGATACTCTGGGCTGCTGACCGAATTTCTAGTGGGAAAATTTCACTGGGGACCAACCAGCCCAGAGGTCCCCATGACCACGCGAATCCAGCGACGTAAATGCAGATGAAAAGCACCACAACAATGGCATACCACTTGGGCAACTCCCCAGGATTCCCATCTAGCCCAAATTTAGCACCAATGCAAGCTGCCACTACAACCTGCAATTATTGCATTTACAAACCATTCATCAGAATATTTTTGCTTCTCACTTCGGGCAATTAGCAATAATTTTCACACCCCAAAACCAAAATTTGTATAACAAGTCTGTAAAATTACCTGACATATCAGCATTTGAGTGCCACCCTCAAGGAAAAGAGACCTTCTTCCCCACTTATCAACACCATAGATTGAGACCAAGGTGGAAACAACATTAACAATGCCAGTGATCACAGCAGACATGAGTGAGGCGTCGCTCCCAAAACCGATTGTTTTGAATAAAACTGGGGCGTAAAACATAATAACATTGATGCCTGTGAGTTGTTGAAAAAATGGAATCAGCACAGCCATGGTCAAGTGAGGCCTGTACTTCCTCTGCAATAGATTCGTCCACGGGTGTTCCACTTTCTTTGATTCTTCGCTAGCCTTTACAAGGTCATCGAACTCTTCATCAACATCATGCACACCTCGTACCTTCCTCAACTCCTCTCTTGCCTCTTCATGCTGCCCACGTTCAATCATAGAATTTGGGGTGTCGGGGAGGAGCAATGATCCAACTGTTATGATAAGGGCAGGGACCATAGCACCACCCAAACTCAACCTCCAGCCCCATCCGCCTTTAATCTTGGCAAAGAAATAGTTCAGCACGCTGGCTACAAGGATTCCAACTGTTATTGATAATTGGAACCCAATGTTAAGAGCACCCCTATATCGGTATGGAGCCATTTCGGAGAGATAAAGCGGGACAGACTGCAATTTCAAACAAATAAGATAATTTTAACAATATCAATCACAAAAAATGATGCAATTAAAAAGATGCTTAAAATATTTGATTAGTACAAACACATAATTTGATAAGTTTTTCTATTAGCAACTTGTATTAAAAGCACTAGGCATCGATACAGAATAACTATTGTGGAGAAAGTTCTTACTTTCAACTTTTTTCTGTTAGCGAGTTGTATGAAAAGCACTAAGCATCGAAACACTAAACTATTGTGGAAAATGGTTGCGATTAGACGTCATGAAAGCTAAGTTTGACTTAGTAACAATGGAGACCCTTGGTTAGTCATATTTAATAAAATATTGGTATAGTTCTCTTTTCCCAGCTTTTCTTTGAAACCAAAAAGAGCTGGGAACTCTACTTCAGACACCCAAAACAGAATCAAGGATCAGCTTAAGACCATCTGGATCAGAAACAATTTTGTAACCAGAACATATCTTTGTCGCCTTCTAAGCGGCAACTTGAAATAGCTGTTCTCTTCTTGAATCAAAAGGAATATCAGTACTCTTGATAACAGACCATATCTGGATAAAAAGATTGATCGGAATAAGAAAGGCCACATTTTTTAAAATAGGATTAGCACATATACAGTACATCTTTTGTTCTTTGCGGACAAAAAGAATCACCAGACATTGTAGCAGACGGATCTCTAGATCCAAACAAAAATTCCAACACAGAAGGCAAGAAGGCAACAGAATCGAGAAAATAAGCAACAGAACATCTAACCTGATTAGCGAAACCAACACCAAAACCGAGCAAAATTCTGCCAAGGATTAGCATCCAGACAGCTTTGGCAAGGCCATTGATAATGGCACCAGAAAAGAAGAGAACTCCTCCAAAGAGCATGGACAGCTTCCTTCCAAACATGCGCGTAACGGTAGAAGCTACAAGCGAAGACATCAGAGCCGCCAAATACAAAGAAGACGTGAAAAGAGTCAGCGTCTCATTATCATATTTACAGTATTGATTGGACGATTTGTGCTCTTCTTGCTTCCTGTATACGGCTGGGAAGAACTTCTTCAGAAATGAAGGCATGGTCGTAACCCCACCTACCAGCAGAACAACAGCATTAATTCCATCATGTAATAATATTCTCTCGGAAAGAGAAATGACTAAACAAACAAACACAAGCAGGCTGTTTCAAAAACATCCATTACATTCTTCTAACCAAATTATAACATCATAAATGATCTAAAAAAGCCTTACCGGAAATCCCAATATCATAGCCAAAGATCAGACCACCCATTGCAGCAACGATACATGTTACCAACACAAATGGGGTGAGGTTTCCAGGATACTCCCTCCCAGTACCTTGGCCAATTCCTACTACTGCAGGCATCTTCAAGCAACTCTGACTAGAACTAAGTAGAACTCAGACAAAAGAGAACCAAAGAGGCTGAGACACAAATCAATATAAAATGCAATTTAAACTTAGACAAGGAGACCTCAAAAGTTGCTAATGTAAAAGACTGGAAAAGAAAGAGATAGAGGCTGTGTATATATAGACATATACGCCCAGCCTGTATGTGAAATGTCGAGCTGTCAAATTAACAAATATGGAAATTCATATTATTTTCCTTTTCAATGAGCCGTTTACTTATTGGAAGATAATAATACAGAACCTATTTAAGTATCTTCCTTAGATGTTACTCCTTTACAGCTATCCACCGTTGGATTGGACGGTCCATTGTTGTGATGGTGGGAACGATGTAAGCAAACTTGCCGTTATTATTTGAAACAAAAAATCCGCTTTTAATTTCGGAATTTAGAAAGTAATTATGGGGTGAATTTACACGTCAGATTGCAGTCATCCTGCTTAGTCAAACACTACTATTTTGCCTCATCCAATCTAATTAATTAACCTTATCGGGCTATGGATAATGTCGTGTGGGTACTTGAAGCATACTCATTCACATGCATAAGCACTTTATGAAATAACTTTATAACCACGCCCATAAGTTGCTTGGTTGAGGGAGCGTTGCCCTAGATGAGAAAGGAAAGATTTGATAAAGAAAAAGGACTTTTATTTATTTTAGAAAATATTTTCATTATTTTAATTTGTTTTATAAATTTTTATATTTTATAAGTAAATGTTGGATTTTGAAAATTGAACCTCCTGTTTGGAGACTAATCAAAACCCGCAGTGGTCCTTTTTTCAGTGGAATCGACACCCAGCTGTATTTGTAGACAATCGAAACCAAAAACTAAAATTAATAACAAACATAAATGTCAAGCTTGTCGTTTCATGCCAAAGATAGTGTTTCAAAAACCGGACCGAATCGATTGATCGGATCAGAAAATTAGTAAATCGGAGCATGAAACGGTTCGATTTAGCCCGTATTTTGTGTGAGTAATTGACTCGTTCATTTTACGATCGGACCGGTAAAAACCGTTAAACCGGTAAAAGAAAGAACCGGTCAGTCTATTTAAAACGCCTTGATTTTTATGGTTTCAACTTGAATGAATATTATAATTAGTGATCTTTTTTTAATCTTTTTGATGAAATATGATTAGTTAACTTTATTATCTTATTTTGTGTTGTATTTAGCGAATTTTTTTAAAAATTGTATATTTTGAAGTTTAAAGATTTAAGTTTACATTAGATAAATAAATAATTAAATAATATGTTTAAAAATTATCTTATACATATAATGTATAAAATAAAAATTTAGATATTTATTAATCACCGGTTCAACCACGGTTGATTTCTAGTTAAACCATTAATCCTTGAATCAGTTGCTTCTCCGATTTAATCACTGGTCCGATTTTTAAAACATTATGCCAAAGTCATTGAGATATCTAAAGCAAAAACATCAACGAGTATTCGTTAACAAGAAATTTATAATTCTTGTCATTGACAATGACAACCGCAATTGGGAGTAGCAAACTTATTATTGAATGGTGAAGGTTGTTGTATTCACTACTCCATTATACGGATGTATCAAAAGTTCTTGACGAGTTCTCTTCTAGTCGGTTTTCAGATAAGAGGTCAGAATCATTAATGTAAACAAAAAAAGAAAGAAATGTGAAAGTGAAGTTGTGACCGTCCAAAACCATCCAAGTCATGGAGTCCAACCCCATTCTATCTTCGGCCAACCCGAACCCATGATAAAGAACCCCGGATGGGCAGTGTGTGGTAAATTTTGGATATAAAGGGCCATACATCCCATTCCCACTTGCGTATTAGGCAGAGCGATAGCCAAGTTTCTATTCTGAAACTGGTTTATGATATTGCATAAGAATACCTACGTGAAGTCATTGGTTTGGGATTCAACAACGGTTGGCTTGACTAAGCGCCACATGATTGCCTTTTGTACGTTGTTACACGCAAAAGTGTGAAAACAAAACAAAAGGCAAGAAAGGAATAAGAAAGGGAGCTCATGGCTTGACCTGAAGCACAGTCAATGCAGACAGAAACCTCCCAAGTGGGATCGGAGGCTGTTGATCCCACCCATCATTTTCTAGCCCTCTGTGTGGCCTTAGAATAGTTGGAGTGGGTCCTCACATGATACTGCTGTGTTTAGACTTATATGAAGTTGGAAATGTAGTTTTTGATTGAATTTAGTGTCTCACTTGGATAAATTTTACGTAACGCTGCCGCGGTCCCTATGTCAGACAATTGCATGCTTTTCGGTTTTTACTTGGTACCGTCACACCCACGTATCCATAAACATTCTCTGTATGTATGTCTCTGTTCTTTTACTTACACCCAACAAAAGGTTAACTTGGGTACATTCTAAATTTTCAATTGATACATCTCTCTAAACTGGCCTAAAAGATGCTCATCGCTGAATAGCCAAGTTGATACTGTGGTTGAATTGGTTTGTGCTCAACTTTCTATCAAGGTTTGGAACTTGTTAAGCTCTTAACATGCACTTTTCTATTGACACGCTGTTTCTTTATTTAATTTTTTTAAAGATCCTCTCTTAATTGTAAAGGGCATATAATTGTATTCATTTTGTAAATCGTATTATAATTCTTCTTTAGATGAAACTGCATGTGCAATAAATATATTTGACTTGAAATCAAGTTACGTCTACGGGCATCGATCACAAGATTTCGAGGAGAAACCTGACGCGATCTTAAGATGGGAGGCGGCGGTGATTTATAGCGGAGCCGGTAAATGAAGCGGTGGGTATGTATGTGATCGTAATTAAATGTATTCATGTGTAACATCTCAAATTTATGGATAAGATCAACTGCCAATGGAAGGGTCTTTAAATGGTGACTTGATCCTATACTTTACCCCAAAAGTCTCCAACACTTAATTTCATACGACTTTATGTTCTATTGCTGGTCCTCGAAGCATTCCCATTTATTGGATAGAGAGTTGGAGATGGTCTCTTGACTCTATACCATTACCATACACCCCATCCGAGTAAAGCAAATTCAATCTCATTTCTACTTAATGTAGTATACCTAGATAATGGTGCACCAACGTATACTTATGTTGTTTCTATGTCTCATTAAATACAAATTAGCTAAACATAAAATTACAACCTAACAGCTGGCTCGTCGATAAGGACTACAAATAGGGTAAGATAAAAAGAGATGCATAAAAGTCAACAATGTGCGTGTACGTTATATAAGAGTTGACTTGACTCTCAATTTGTCCCCATCTTCCTTCGGCTTAAACCATGGCTAGAATCAGGAGGGCAGGCATGGACCTACAACGAAGCAAGTACCTGGCAAGTTTGTGTTTAGGGAGAATGCTTAATTAAATAATGCCTTGTTAATTTAAAGAAGTTGACTCTTACTCCCTTCGATTCGTAATAAGTGTCGTTTTAGACGAATGTACACTTATTAAGAAAGTTAATGAAATGTCTGATATACCTTTATTAATTACATGTTAAAGTGTCTTGAAAATATAATCTGTGTAATTAAGATGTGAGAGAAATTAAAGGTTAATTTTGAAAGTAAAATTATAAACATGTATACAAAGTCAAGAATGGCACTTATTTTGAATAATTAAAATGTATCTAAAACGACACTTATTATGAATCGGATAAAGTATAATGGTTTCATCGTTTAGAAACAAACCACACTATCAACAATTAGGCATTTGAAGAGGAGTTGAACAATTGGTGAATTTTCCTGTTTTGCCTCTTATATCATAAAATTGACTATTTTTCGTGGGAAAGTAATTGGTGATTTTTTTCAATATTTTAAAAATTGACTATAGTCATCCGATTTTGTAGTGAAAACTTTAAATTAATCAAAATTTCAATTTATTTTTCAACTTTTCGTTCAATTTACTTAATAATTTTTGTTGTTAAAAATTGATTGATTGATTGATTAATTAATTAGTTTTGGTAAACTAATTATTCTTTATAAATTAAAATAAACCTACAAATTTTTATTTAGTAATTTTATTTTTAATTAAACTTTAAAAAATTTTATAGATGAGAATAGTCTTTTTAATCATTTTTCAAATTTTTTAATTTTATTTAATCTTTAACTGATTTTTTAATGATCTAATTCTAGTTAAACCTTTAAATCTTAAAACTCTTATCTTATCAATTTAATTTTTAATCCAATTTTTAAAACATTATTAATGAAAGGATTTGTGTAGCCAGTGAATAAAGGCATTCTTTTATAAATAAATTAGTTATTCTTTAACTAATTCACATCATAGTATTGAATTAAAAAATACAAATAAAATTTATATTGATTAACTATTTATCGAGATAGCAAAAATAGGTATTAATTTAAAAAATACTTTACAAGAAATACCTGAAATAAAATATCCAATTAAATTACTAAATATATCTATTCCTATAGCCCGATATTAGCTTCAAACCTTTGACCTCCTTAGACATTCTTCATGGATGTTAGATATGTCATGGATGTTAGAGATTGTTGATGACGAACTTTTCGACGCAAGCTTCTTCTCATACTCCTTTTAATTTATAATAATTGTCGTTTTAGAGGGATTTTAATTTTTCAAAATAAGTATCGTTTGTGACTTTTTATGCATATTTATAATTTTATTTTCAAAATTACCCTTTAATTTCTCTCACATCTTAATTACACAGATTATATTTTTAAAGCACTTTAACATGTAATTAATAAGGATATATCAGATATTTCATTAACTTTTTTAATAAATGTGCATTCGTCTAAAACGTCACTTATTTTGAATCGAAGGAAGTATTAAAAAGGCGCGCTTCTTAATGAAAAGACACTGCAAA
>JANZLX010000002.1:30631501-30646717 GCA_025531955.1 Erythroxylum orinocense
CAACATACTTGAGTATATAAATTAGAAGCATAGAATAGTAATTTACACATGAATATAAATATTCAAATAATATAAATGAAATATATGTAAAGCCACCCAAAATATATAACACCAAACGAAGAATCAAGCGTCACCTAACGAAGGAACTGCACTTATTAGTCTTGCTTTGCTTCATTTAGAACTGGTTCTAGTGTTAATGGAGTTCTATTTATTATATTGTATACTACTTACTATCAGTGCCTATGCAATAGGCTGACATTTGTCAATTAGGCATGGATCAACGTAAAGTGAACATGCTTGCAAGAGAATATTGTGACGACATCAAGAGGAAAAGGAAGCCTATAATTTTGTCCCATCGTATGCTTCAAGTCTCGTCCCGTTAGCTGTTACTAAAGCTTTTTTCTTCTTTTTCTTCTGGTATGTGGATTGCTGTGTGCTTTTTTTCTTTCCCATTGCTGCAGATATGCTACCAGGCTTACAAGAAGGGCAAGAAAAGATGTCAAAAAGTGACCCAGCATCTGCTATCTTCATGGAGGATGATGAGGTATACTTGGATTCTGTGCCAGGTGGTCTATAAATATTAAGATGCTTAGACTCCATATAAATAAGAATGTGGAACTTGTCTCAATTTCTTGAAGTTTCTGTTTGGTTATTATTCATGTAATTGTTTTTGTCGTCAAATACGTTGTTGTCAATAGTCCCAAGTGAATTTGAAGATAAAGAAGGCTTACTGTCCCCCAAGTACCATTGAAGGGAACCCATGTCTGGAGTATGTCAAATATGTAATCTTCTCATGGTTTCATGAATTCAAGGTTGAGCGCAGTCTAGAAAATGGTGGAGAGAAGTAAGTACCATTCTCCTATCCTCTCTACGGAATCCCAATCCTTCACCCCCTCTTCCTCTTATGTTCCTCTTTTTGGTGTCTGTAACTTGTTCGTTGTACTGTTGAATTGATGCTCAACAAGTTACCTCAGTTATAACATTCTTGTGTTAAGTCTTGTAAATGTTACGTCATGTTGATGATTCTCAATTGCTGTTTATTGCATCATTTAGAACCTTCAAAAGCTTTGAAGAAGTTGTTGCAGACTATGGAAGTGGACAATTGCATCCTGCTGATCTAAAACCAGCCCTGTCAAAAGCATTAAACAAGATACTGCAGGTGAGCCTTCAAGATTTTTTCCCCCCCTTTTTGATTTATCAATTATAGTAAGAGTGGTTTTGCGCAGACCTTTAGATTGACATCCTTTTATGTTTGTGCGACTTTAGTTTTTTGGATTAATTTTTAATCTCTATTTATTTGTTATAGAAAACAGCAACATGTTTCATGTTAAAAAAAACTGTTTAAATGAAAATATGATTACTGGTTGCTTACTTAATGCAAGATTGATAATTCATGACCAAATGTACATCTTAACATATATAATTTTAAGTTAAGAAATTTATCAGTTTATCATCATAAAGATCTTGGGCAGATAACTTCTTGCTGTAGCAATATTCATACGTGTTAGTTATCACTATATTATATTTTATTAAAGAAGTACGAGGTGATGAGTTTGTGCCCATAATAACTGTAATGCAATGAAAAAGAAGTTTGAAAACAAATTTCTTTTCCTGAAAAGTTATTGAAAGTTGAGGGAACTGTCAACAACACACCAGCAATTGACAGTATCTGAAAACAAAAACCATAAACATAGAATTGATAGCAAACATATTTTCTAAAGTTGATTCCGTTTTCATTGTCTTTCCTGCATCCATATTAGTCATCTTGTTTCATTCTTTTACTAGAATAATTGTGTTAAAGCCTACAAAATGTAACAAAATTCTGAAGCTGTAGGAATTAAAACTTGGCCACAAATCTACTGCCAAGCAGGGATAAAGAAAGCAATGTTTTGGATTGAAAAAGCAAACTTTGATGACCTAGCTAACATTTCCTAAACGTCTTAATATCATCAAAGACAAACTGTCTCCTTCACACCCAAGGACAAGCTGCCTCCTCTCCCCATGAATAGATACTTTGTAAATAAACAACATTTAGCACCACTTCTAAGCATTAGATGATCATATAATAGAACGGAAAAGGTGTACATACTATTTTCATGCTGTAGAAAATCGTACATCACACAAGCTAGGAAAGTAGTAAACAATAAATTGGAGGAACAGGTTTTTGTCTGATACTCGCCAAATATTTGTTGAGATTTTTGAAAGAAAATCCCTAGGTTGTGAACTAAGTTTGTACAGTTTTCATGTATTTTGTAGTTTTAGGTAATATTTCTGGATGTTTGGCTTGTATGATTCCTTTAATATAACTGATTGCAAATTCCAATTATTAAGACCTACAATTTTAGGATGTAACTAACTTGGAAGCATGGCAAGACCAGTTAATGCTAATATTTGCATGAATCTTCACCTTAGGGTTCATCTATGTTTGACAAATTAATTATTCCCACTTGGCATGCAAAATGCTGAAGGAAGATCTCATCATTTTCCATTGCTTCTTTGTACAACTGCTAACATTTGCAAAATCATATTTGAGTTTGGGTCATATTATAGGTGGATCTTCTCTAAAAGCTATAACATGATGTCCTAATAATTTGCTGCAAAGGCATAGTTTCAATGTCAAATCAGTCTTCAAATTTTAGTTGAAGACTAGTTTCCAGAACTAGATTCCAAGAACAGCAATGTAAAAATGGTTTGTGAAAGTTGTGGCAGCGAGTTGATCAATATATGCATCACGAGGAATCACTAAAGATCTGCATATAGCAAGCCAATGTTCCCTGAAATCTTAAGCTCTTTGTAAATTTTGTTTTCCCTTATCAATACTGAGGTAGGCATAAGGATAGGTAATTTATGTCTTCACGACTTCCTTTTCAAGAAAGGACTACATCAATGCATGGAGAACATTTTTTATAGTCATAAGTGTACTATAGGAGTAATGCGGGGATAAAAAAGGACTTCTATCATTGTTGAAGGCTTGCTTGTGGGACATTTGCCATCTTTATCTATTCCTGAATGCATCTTTCTAGCTTTACCATTTCATTAGTGTCTGCTTCTGAACGAGGTGTTTGATGTCTTTGGCTAGTTTAACACTGCAAAAAGTTTTTGATTTGTTAGTATCTATCATCTTTCCGTTGAGGGTGAGTCTTGGAGCAACTGGTAAGGTTATTCCTTTATGACTGAAAGGTCATGCGTTTGAGCCATAGAAATAGCCTCTTTGTAAAATACAAAGGGAAGGCTGCGTACAATTGATGACCCTCCCTAACTCTCGCAAAGCGGGAAGTCTTGTGCACTGAGATAGCCCTATCATCATTTCGTTCTATTGATCATCACAACTTTTTTTTTAATTACTTTTGCAGCCTGTTCGTGATCATTTCAATAAGGATGCTAATGCCAAAGAATTGCGGAATCGTGTCTTGGTTTGTACTTTTAACTCTGGTTTGTCAATTTTGCTTGCAAATATAATGGGCACAAAATGCTTGCTAAATTGTGATCTCAAAGAAGGTTTTTTTTGGCTGTGATGTGGCATTTATAAATGACAGAAAACAAAATCTTAAACAGATGCTTGCATTATTCTCATGTTTTCCTGTTAAATGGATGTTCTTTCTCTTCTGAATTTGCAGAAGTACAAAGTAACGAGATGAAGTCGACGATTTGGGACACACATGCTCGTTTAGGTTTGGCTTCTACGTTATCTACTTTTCTCGGGTATTGGATACAATTCCACTCTTCCGAACTTGAGTTGCTTTTTTGGACATTGCAGGTCCTGATTCATGTTACAACGAGATTAATCTTCCATTGAATTTTATTCTGTAGTGATTTTTCCCCTAAATATACAGGATTAATTTATAAAAACTACAGATTTTGATGGTTTGTTCAAGCATTGTTAACTTTTGCCAAAGATTCTGATGCATGTTTATGTAATTTTGTGAAGCCTAGTAACCTAATATAAGAAGTCCCCATATTACAAAAGACAGATTTTCTTTGATATCTTTAAAGCCTTTTCCCTTTAGCCTGACTTGTCATTTTCCTTTGCTTTTTCTGCCTAAATTCGTGTCTGGGAATGGACCCTCTGGTCTAGCTGACATTTTTTGGAGCTTCTTCCTTCTCTCATTGGAAGTTGGTACGGCAAGCTATTTTTACCGTATAAATGGAAAGTTTGTATGGTGTTAGAAAGACAAATGATGGAAGCTGTTCAAATATGGGCTAATTGTCACAATTTCTCGCCAGAATACTAGTCAACACTAGGATTAAGCTATGTCACAAGCTCACTACGGAAGCCTCTGTATATTTAGATGAGAATATGGCTACAATGAAAAGATTGGAATTTGCAAGAATATGCATCGAAGTAGAAATAGAAAGAAAATTACCAGATATAGTAAAGTAGGTGAAGTTGAATGATCTGGGTAATCTAAAAGAAACAGAAATAGAAATAAACTATTAATAGAAACCAGCTAAACCACAAGGCCCTTAAAGCTTGGAAACTAATGTGAACGAGGTTGGAACTGGAGAATATAGTGAACTTGTGAATATTGAATATGATTAGCAAGAGGTAATGACATAGGCAAGCCCAATCTCTGATAATAGAGAAAAAAAGTTTCAAAACTTCAACAGAATCGGTTGAATAAGGAGTTGATAGAGACTCCATTAGAATTTATCAGCATGGCATATTTTAAGAAAAGTAGACGACCTTGATCAAATTCCCACCACTGCATACGATAATTAACAAGTTGTCTCTTTGGTCAGCCCCTAACCAGACAGTGATACAGGGATCAAATATATGATATCAACACATAATTATACGGATGAATTGTTGGAAGCCCCAGAAAAGAACCAGGTTGTAACCCTAGTAACTTGGAACACTAAAGGATTAGATTGCGCTAAAAACACAATGTACGTAAGGATTATGTGCTTTCTAAGAAGCCTATTTTGATCGTTCTAAAGCCAACATGCTCTCTAAAAGGTTTATAATTTTTGAACAAGGAATGGGTTATGATTAGCAATCACCTAGCTTATACAATGGCAAAATACTAGTTGCGTATGATCCAAGAAAAAATCATATGTATAGTAGCCACTCCACAGACTAGCTACTACATCATCAGATAACCCAACCCAAGTTTGACACTCTAACTCCTTTTGGAGATTTTCAATACATTCTTTAATTTCTAAAAAAATATTTATTTGAAAACATAATATTTTAAAAAATTTATGAAAACTAAGGATAGATTTTAAAGTTTAAGTTCATTGGAACTCATATGGTTTAATATATTATCTATATACTCTGATTTTAAAGACTTAAGAAAATGAGATAATCCACATAAATATAAGATAACACCAAGAAAAGAAACTTTTAATTACGTATGGGATTCATTGCAACACTCTAAAAGCGATATTATAAATGGTGCATTTATGTATTATTACCAAATACTCCCTCTGATTTATAATAAGTGTCGTTTTAGAGGTATTTAATTATTTAAAATAAGTGTCGTTTGTGACTTTTTATGCATATTTATAATTTTACTTCAAAAATTACCCTTTAATTTCTCTAACATCTTAATTATATAAATTACACATATTATATTTTCAAGGCACTTTAACATGTAATTAATAAGGGTATATTAGATATTTCATTAACTTTTCTTCATAAATGTGCATTCCTCTAAAATGACACTTGTTATGAATCGAAGGAGTATTCTATAAAGTATTAAATTTTTGTTTGAATGCTTGATCCATTAGAAACAACAAACGGTCAAGTAAAGAAACCAGGTTACAGCGGTCCCCAGCCTTGACAAATGGCATGCAACCAACTTTCCTGGCATTACTATTTTGCGTAACCCACAATAGTTAGGACCTCATGTAAGGGAATGACGCACAAATCATCTTGTCTGGCTGATTGTAACACCTTAAACTGATATCGATTACAGCTTTCTATCAAATCCTAAACGCGTGAAAATTCTCACTGTAGGAAGCTGAATTTGTGATGATCATGAGCAAAAGAGAGAAGAGTAGGATTGAGATGCTTAACCATTCATTGATAATCCTTGTCCAAAATAATATAGTTGTTGTCTCGTTATTGATGAAACTGGCATGACAATGGGACAACAGAAGGAGAACGGACAAGCAAATACAGAGAGAAGCTCCATCCATCACAATCTCCATTGTCCAGTTAGCAGATTGACAAAAACTTGATAGATATATTCACGTGTCCTTGGGGTGTTTTATGCCTTTCCCATGTGCACCATCAGGAGTGCTTACCTAAATGATTCTATGATCTGTGTAGGTCTTTCAATCTTTTTAGATAATTACTCTAATAACTTCAATTACATTCTCCTCTATTATTTTATATTTCCAAGTGAAAAGACAATTAACAATGGTTGGATGGATAGCTCCAGTGGAATATATAACAGCTTTTTGCTCTAGTAGTTACAAATTTAACAGAGAGAAGCTTTTGCATGCTCCTAAAAACAAAAAGATATACTCAATTTTTCCTGATTATGGAACAAAGTGAAGAAAGCTTTGAAACACTAGTGTAAAATATACAAAAAGAGAAACTGGAAGGGGAAGAGGCTACATTTAAGAATGCCAGATTCCACTCAGCAAGCTACGGAATCTGTTTGTTGATAGCTTTCTGACAAGCCTTTTAGCTTCTGAAACTTCAGCTTCTGCAAGTTTTTCTATGTTTTTGAGATACCCAGAACTGACTATCTTTCTTCTTCCACTATTAGAACTTGTTAATGACATCAGTATAGATATTAAGAACCTTTTGTTACCTGAATTCGCTCCTTCCTGGTCAAACAATTGAAGAAGAGATCCAATGTGTTGATCATCTTGCACGAATTTTTTCCTGTTTTTAGGCATCAAAACCATACTAGAGAGTGCCTCAGCAGCCGTTTCTCTAACTTCATTTGATTTTGCATCAAGAAATCTAACAAACTCAGCCATGAAACCAACTTCTCCCATTGCTTTCTTTGCCTCCTCTGATGTGCCAGATAACCTAGAAGCCACCTTTAATGCCATTTCTTGAAGAGAAACATCTCCATTTCGAAGATAGAAAAGCAGTTGATCCATGAAGCCGCAGTTCAGCAATATACCAACACAACTCGTAGAAGGGAAACATATATTCTCGATTACCCTTAATGCTATCTCTCTAGATTTAGAAGTGGATGGATTTCTAGGATTCAACAGTTGTACTAATGCACTGATTCCACCTTCTCTAATGACTAATCGCCTCACGGATTCATCTCCACACGCAATGATTTGAAGTAATTCAATTGAACTTATCTGAACAGACTCATCTTTCGATTTTGCAAGCTTGACAAGTGTGGATACTGTACCTTCCTCTATCATAAATCTCTTGATTTCTTCAACAACAACAAGATTCCTCAGCACCCCACAAGCAGGACCAACAAGTTCTCCTCGAGAATCACTAGAATTACATATTCTTAGGAGAGTTGTGACACCACCATGAGCTGAAACTGACCAAGCATTATCAGAATTCTCAGTCAACTTCTTCAAACCCTTAACAGCACCTTCCTTACCCAGTTCAGTGCCACTCTCCAAAATACGAATCAAAGGGCCTACAACCCCAGCTCCAATCAAAACAGACTTACAAGGATCAAACCCAGAAATTACTGCCACTACCTTGGCAGCCTGTTCCTGGATTTCCTTTTCCACATAATCAAGAAGAGTAACCAACAAATTTACAATTTCACCAACTTCAACAACTACTTTGACATAATTCTCGTCAGAGGTAACAATCTCAATCAAATTAACCAAAGCTTGTCGCTTCATTTCAGAGTCGCCAATCTTCATTCTCGTTAATATATCCCTAATGTAAAATCTCATATCATCTTTGCAAGCATTGGCTCCAGGCTTAGACACAACAATAGCAAATCCATGAGTCAAAATACCTGCAGTACATATCCCAGATAAATTCTTCACAAGTCGGTCAATTTTTGCAGCCATAACATCTAAGTCACTCTGCATCAACAGCTTGCCATTGTACGAAAGATCCACGCATCTTCGAGCGAGATCAGAGCAGTCGTTGGAAGAGACTATTATGGCAGATGTCAAGCCAGAGAGTATTGGATTTTGGCAGGAATTGCAGTTTTCTATGGCAATTAGGCCAGAGTTTAGCTCCTCCAACTTGCTTCTGATCAGTTTCCATTTTGCTGGAAAAACTTTAATTGCATAAGAGTATGATATCAAAGAAGAAATGGCCTCAATAGCTTGCGTCAGATTGGATTTTGATGAAGTTTCTGTCAAGTTCTGGTCTTGCTCTGGAACTGCTCGTCCCATTCTTTTTGCCGTTTACCACTGATATTGAAACAAACCATGCAGTATCTAGCAACAAGAAACGAATCTAAAGCTCTGATATTTTCTATAGAGAGAAAGAAAGAAGGTGACTAGCTACATAATATTTCTAACATCTTTGCCGCTTATCTTTCTGACTTCTGGTATGAAGCTTGTTACAGAGTGGGAAGAGAGAGTTGTGAATCAATTAAATGTTTCTACGAGATTACACAAATGGCCTCAACACGTCGTGCTCTTCTTCGTCATTCTAAAGGGCAGAGATAGTTATTATAGCCTTTTAGAAGCTGGAACTTGGAAGCATGCCAAGAAATGGGGACAGTTGAGGAGCAAGTGGGCTTCGTTAAGACAAGAGAAGGCTGTCTGTTGTGATAACTCTACTGTTTAATGAAATATCTTTTGACTTTTTCTTCTTAAAATATGTCGTTTCAACCTTAAAAACAGGTTAGGCATTAAAATATAACCTTCTGTTTTTTTTTTTATCTTAAGGTGTTTATATCTCATTTTAAGTATTTTATTTGTGTATTTATAGTTATAATTACTGATTTGGACGCCCATTTCCATTAGCTGGAAAGAAAAAAGAGAGTAGCTTCAGTCGCCTGAGAAAGGAGATGGGTATACATGAGTCAAGACCAAAGTCCCACCCCACCATGTGAAGCCCTGTTCTCTTAAAGGTAAAATGAACTAAGTGAATAAGACTGCAACAAGTTCTTTACAAGCCATGCTCACTCATGAGCTTAGAAGTTAGATACAACAGCTAGGTAAGCTGAAAGCAAAGCTACATTTAGGCAAGCCAATACAGACAATTGTTAAACAAAGCTTGCATTATAAGCTCATTTCAAAATTCCTATTCACATTCAAGCTTCTAGGTGTGGCCAATCTCCTCATAATAATTTGTCACTACTAAATTCTATTTTATAGGTTCATTATTTCCCATAATTCAATTATATCCCTGCTTCAAGTGATTGGATATCATTGACTATGAGTCGTTCCATTGTTCAATTGAAAAAAACTTAAGTATGTGATTGCTAGGTCTCTTCTTGTCTTGAAATATTCTTTGGTTCCTTTCCTTCTAAATGAAATAAATGGTGCTTTCAAATGCTAATTTGTATACTAAGATATCCTTTGTTCATGGCTTAGCTATTTTATAATATTATTCCATTCATCACTTATAACTACCAATTTGTAAAGCTTCTGATCCATGTTCCATATGTTAGAAGTGAAAGTGCATTAGAAGAACAAGTGGTTTAGTGTTTCATGTTGTTGTTTGCACAACTTGCAATATTGGAGGATATTGTTTCCTACTATTTATCTAAGGTTGACAGTTTTTACCTCTCTAGCATCTATAAGATGAAAGAGCCCTGAGAGAGAGCTTACTTGAACCAATTCATTCTTTATGCTTGGTTCCTCAAAAACTCCTTGCAAAATTTAGTTGTAAAAAAACTAAAGCAGTGTTTATTCAGATTAATATGCCTTCTTTTCTTGCATTTGGGCTATAGTGAAAAACAATAGCCGTGATGATAAATAGAGTATTGATTTTGATTGCCTTTTACTTATTTAACCTTAGTATTCTCTAGTGAGTAGTTCCTCAAGTTTGAAATCTCGTTCATTCGGTGTAATCTAATAATCATACCAAAATCAAGGTTACTACCATTGCCTATTTTGCACCTTAATTTATTACATAGATGCTTCCTTAGGTTTAGTGATTGACTATTTTTGAGTATGTCAATATTGAAATAACTGTAAGTATACAACGTAGCTGTAGCTAGTACCAGTAAGTACGAGTCAATCCTACGAGAAATATGAGTACTAGTAATTATCGCTATCTTATTATCTAGTCAATAGAATTAGTTATGATTTTTAATTTAAAAGAAAATAAAACTACACAAATAAAATAGATGGGCAACAAGATTGAATCAGAGAATTAAGGAAGCACTTAGTTAACTATCGATATTAACAAAATAGTATCTAGGTTTCGAATCCTCCTAAAATCCTTACTAGATTGATATTTTATTATGCAAGTGCTTTATTGATTTATTAGACCTTGAAGATTCCTATGGTATGTTAATAGTTGACTTTGAGTCTAATAACAACTAATCTTAAGGTTTTCAATTGAATTATTCAAGTTAAAGTTTATAGGATTGCTTACTGATTTATGAATCCCTCTATTAGCTTTCACCCTAATCCAGAAGATTTATGTCATCCTATCTCTAGGGTTGCAATCAACTCCTTCCAGTTATAGTAGATCTATTTAAACAAGGATTTCTCAATCTTTATGTTATGAAATCAAGTTATAATCTAATATTCTGGATCTATTAAAACATAAATAAAGCACATAATCAGATCACAATATATCAATCGAACCAATTGCATAAATAAAAAAAATCAAAACATATTAAAGTATCAACATAGGATCCATCTAACATGGACACTAAATGATTTTAGTTACACATTGAAGACTAAATCAAACAATAACAGAAAGAAAAACAAATAGAAAATAAAGGGTTCATAATTCTAAATCTTCCTGTTTATCTCCTATCAAATATTCTTGCAAGTAAAGGTTTGATCCTGTATTCTCTTGGATCTTTCAATGATTTCTTTGTGTTTTCCACTTCTCTAGGTCAAAATTGCCCCTTGAGTAGACTTTGAAAGTCTCTGTACGTCTGCTTGCCCCAACTGCTTGTAAATACGTCCTTTTATAGTAAATTTTAGGGTTCGGGGAAGATGCACGAGTTGCTGCATAACTGTGCATCAAATCTTGCATAACTCAAATTACCCAAAATTTGCAAATTTGCACAGTTTGAGAGAAGTGCACGAGTTGTTGCATGCCCGTGCATACCTTTTGTGCTTAAAATCTTTGTTTTATATCTCGTTTTTGTGCAAATTCTTCTCTTTTAAGGTCATGAAGGAAATTATAATCTATAAACACACTTGGAAAAAAATAAGTACTAAATAGAAAATAAAATTATAAAATATCAAGCAAATATACATCAAATTTGGGGTTCAAATATGGTTAATTATGCATCTATCAAATATCCCCACACTTAAGCTTTCGCTTGTTCTCAAGCAAACCATAATCAAAATTATAAATCTTACAACATCAATCCTTCATTAATTTTGATCAGTCTAATCAAACTATAAATCATCATATCCTACTGAATCAAATTAACATACAATTAGAGTCAAGTTATCTTAAAATTAACTTTCCAGGTATTATAATAATCACATCAATAATCGCATTGAAAATTTGAAATCAAACACATAAATCTTTACACCTTTACTAATATTTTACTCAATGCAATCTTACCATAAGCTTGCAATAATATCACATCTCCACCACTTATGTATAAACTAGAAACAAACTAAAGGCCATTATAAGGTTGTAACAAGGCCTATGTATGGTATGGTGGGATATCAAAATGGGTTAATTTGAAGAAAATTTACTAAAAGAAAATTACAAAAATTGTTTACAAAACACGTAGGTCCTTTTAGTATAACTCTATTGATGCTATACACTTATTCACAAATTTTTTTAATACTCGTATAATAACTTTTTTTCACAATAATTCAGCATTCAATACCACAATTAAAGAAATAATGGACCTTTCAAGAAATTCAAGTCTTTTCAAGTACATAATGTAAATAAAATTTAAGGTTCAAAACGATATAAAGGCTCCAAAGAAAAATAGGATAAGGGTTAATATATGGGTATGATCAATGAAAAAAGCAAAAACTTAACTTGGTTATTCTTAAAAGATAATTTTATGGGTGTGATAATTATAAAAAAAAAATAGGCTAAAGTAAGTTGTTAAATCTAAGTGTGCTCATCATGTCAATGCTTCTAATTTAACAAATATGGTCTCAATATACATAATAAAAACAAATTGTAGAATTATCCTACTATATATGATAATAGACATGAAAGAAAAAGAGCTTAAAATTTAAAAAATTTTGTTCTTAAGCTCACGAAAAAGATGGGCATTATGTGTGTAAAAAATATGCATTATCTTTCAACTTAAATAAGTCAATGATTATTAAAAATATGACTTATAATAGCAATTTTATTCTAACTCCCATTCTTTTGCATACTAATTCAAATCAATATTCAATAATGAAATATAGTATTGATTGACAGATTTTATCTAATCCAGAATATCAATTAATAGAATTTTATAATTAAGATTATAATAAGCTTAAAAAAATCATTAAAATTTCATGTAACTCATCCCCACATTTAAAGTTGTATATTATCCCTAGTGTATACAATACAAGCATAAACAAAAGTGAGGATTTTTTGGTACTTTCCTAATTGTGACAATTTTCTGATTTCAAATTCACCCAATGTTAAACTACATCCTTGCAAAATATAAGAAAAAAGGAGAAAATAAAAGAAAATAAAAATAACTAAAACTAAAATAACTAAGAAACATGAAAAAATAACATAAAATAAAATCTATCTTAATTTATGGGTTGCCTCTCATGTAGTGCTTCTTTAACATCATTAGCTCAATGTAACTTGCACATTACCCTCATCTTGACTCTATGATCAGTGACTTTTTTCCATCTGTTTCTTGACATAGGGGTTTTTATAGCCTGTAGATAAGCAACCAGTTGCAAGATAATAGAAAGGACATAATTTATGAAATTAATAAATCCAATTGCATGCATTAATGTCCTTTTCAACAACAAACTATTAATAAAAGAGGGAATAGCATAAATCCCTGCATCATTGGTTGAATCGAACAGTTTGTCTTCAAGGAAATGAGAACCGTACTTAAGGTCACTAGCAACATTTCACTAGTAGTTTCGTTATTTGATTCCTCCACCAATTTTTCCTTAACTACCTTTGTCCACTCTTCTTCTTCCTCCTTGTGGATAAAGGTTTCTAGCTCATCATCTTTAATATCCTCCTGCCACTTCTCTACTTCCTCTTTTTGGACAGAGATTTCTTCTTCTTTCGAAAGCTCTTCTTGGAATGTCACTCCATTCATGAAGCCAACTCTTGTCTTATCTTCACTCTCAAATTTGTTTCAATTAGCTTTCATTTTGGTAAGGATTCCTTTAATTTATCCGTAATACTTGCTTCCTCTTCCTCTTCCTCTTCTTCATCTTCTTGTTCTTTTTCTGGAAACTCATTTCCACTTCTAAGTGGGATTGCCATTCTATATTCCTCAAGATTTGTTTCAGTAAGCTGGGCAAACTCCCTTGCACTTCATCGGATATTACCTCTACCAACTGATTGATTCGATTCACCAACTTTTGCATACGAGCCTTTATTTCCTAATACCTCTTAATTGATTCTTGAATGAAATCAGTCATCATATCTTCCAAAATTGGCTTGTTAATTAGAGGTGATTAGTGCTGTAAATATTTAGCTGGAGCGTAATCGTTCCATCTAAATGCGTAAGAGTGACTCCATTCTGAATTGAAATTATTCTTATATAGTGCACCTTTGGGTTGATTGTACGTGTTTTGTTGCTCCCACATATAAATCAGTGTTCGATATTGATGATTGTAGTAAGTAATCTCATAAATATCGCAACACTGTATAGACTTCCGTTGAGCCTCTAAAACCATGTGAGAACACCTCTCTCCCCTATATGGTGATGTTATAGATTGCAAAGACATATTCTATTGTCCATAAAAGTAATTTTCGCTCCATCCATCCATAGTGAGTTGTAGCTATGAATTTAAATCTTAACATCCAAAAAATACGTCACAACTCAAAGTGAAAGTAGAGAAGTTCAAACGAAAATTAAATGAATAAGCCAAGAATGCAACAAGATTCCATAAAAATAAAATAAAATAAGTACAAAAAATAATGACTAGAGTAATAACATTCAAGTTTTCCTAACATCAAAGTCATCGGTAATGGCGTCAAAAACTTGATTAACTATTTTTTAATGTGTCAATATCAAAATAACCATAAGTGCACAGTGTAACTATTAATTAGTACCAGCAAGTAGGGTTGATCCTATAAGGACTATGAGTATTAGTAATTACCATTATCCTATTATCTAATCTACGAAATTGGTTTTGATTTTTAATTTAAAAGAAAAAAACTAAGAAAGTAAAACAAATGGGAAACAAGATTAAATCAAAGAATTAAGGAAGCACTTAGTTAACTATCGATATTAGAAAACTAGTATCTAGGTTAACATATTGGTCTTTTATTATGCAATTGTTTATTGATTTATTAGATAGTGGAGATTCCTATAGTATGATATTAGTTGACCTTGAGTCTAATAACAACTAATTCTAAAGTTTTCGTCCAAATTACTTCGGTTAAAGTTTATAAGATTGCTTTACTAATTTTTGAATCCCTTTGCTAGGTTTGACCCTAATCTAGAAGATTTATGTCATCCGATCTCTAGGGTTGCAATCAAATTATTCCAATTACAGTAGATCTATTCAAAAAATAATTTCTTAATCTCTATGTTACGAAATTAGGTTATGATATAATATTTCGGATCTATTAGAACATAAATAAAAAACATAATCAAATCACAATATATCAATCAATCTAATTATATTAATAAAAAATCAAAACATATTAAAATATCAACATAGGGTTCATCTAACTTGGACACTAAAGGATTTTAGTTGCACATGATTGAAGACTAAATCAAACAATAACATAAAGAAAAACGAATAGAAAATACAGGGTTCATAATTCTAATCTCCCTATTTATTTCCTATCGAATATCTTGCAAGTAAAGGTTTGATCTTATATTCTCTTAGATCTTTCAATGGTTTCTTCGTGCTTTCCATTTATCTAGATCAAAATTGCCCATAAGTCGCCTCTCAAAGTCTTTTGATGCCTCTGTATGTGTGCTGTAACGCCCCAAATTATGGGTTAGAAGACATGAGTACAAATTACGAAATTGGCATGCAGTCATGATATTTTTCGGG
>JANZLX010000002.1:30669301-30679860 GCA_025531955.1 Erythroxylum orinocense
ATTTGAAGAAAACAATGAGTGGCTTATTTACTCTATTATAAAAGTGTACCCACCTTGAGTTCCTTGCTTATGACTTGCTTAGGGATGTCTTTCCTCTTGCTCCTCTTGCCTCACTTGATTTCCTTAAACAACAACAAAAATTCCATTCAATTTGGTGTAGAAATCGGGAAGTCATACCTTAAAATTTTGAACTACAACTTATGCTAAAATAAAAATTCTATGCTCAACTTCCATCCAAAATTGGAGATTCTTAGAGACTAAATTTGGACTCCATTTCTTTATACAACTTGTAGCCCTATGTCTTTATTTTACAACGAATCAAAAATCACCTCAATCGGACATCTACATCAAAAGTTATGCCCAAAATACCGAAGGATGTCAATGCTGGAAAATGGGTGTCTCGCCGCAAGTGCGCCGCGGCGAGAAAGTTGTTGCACGTCGCGACTTGCAAACCCAAAAGCCCTTTTCTTGGTATTTTTCACTTATACACTCTCCATATTTCAAATTTAACCCATCTTAACCCTAAAACACCTCTTATACTTCATTTCTAAGCTCATTACAACCCGAAATCATTAACAAAATATCAAAATCTATCTTTAATCATTAACCCTAAATGAGAACACTTTCCTATAGCATTCACTAACACTTTCCACACATGATAAACTATATTTGGGTTTCATCTAACCAAGACAAGATGGAATGAACCTATACTTACTTGTTGAAGCCTCAAAATCTTCAAAATCTTCAAGATTTCCAAAGCCCTAATTTTTCTCTTCTTCTCCTCTCTTCCACGATACTCTCCCTCTTTCTCTCTTCTTTCTATTGTTCTTCTTCTAATTCCCACTCTTACCAATCATACAATGTCTCTTTTGCCCCTCCATGTAATGCCTTATGTCCTAAATGCTTAAGTGAACTTCCCACAATGCCCTTACACCTTCTTACTTCTTAATTTTCACTTACACCATACTATACTCTAACTTAATTTTAATTCCTTCATTTAATACTTCTAATTCCATCAATCTAAGCAATAAATTTCTCCAATCACAAAGATAATAAATCAATCAAAGCCTCAAAATTTTATTGAAATCATACTTATTCAATAAGAAAAGAATTCGGGGGCCAACAGGCTTTCTTTCTACAACCTCACCATTATTTGGTCTTTCCAATTTTATTAGCTCATAGTAATCTCCTTTTTAAAATATCTTACCTAATAGCCTCCATTATTTACCTAAGTGATATAAAACTAGTCTTCATTAATATGAGACAACAACCATATCTTCAAACTTTAATTCATTATCTCTAAGCCTCACTATTAGGATTCTCTCAGTTAGCTCCTAATGTTAGTTAACTAGCACATAAAGCGGAGTGTAATATATTTTCTTTATTAAATGTGTGGTCTTATCCATAAAAATTAATTTACTAATATAGTTTACTAAATGACTTAAACGTTTAGTTAACCAATACTCTGAAAGGGCATTGTGTATATTAAGCCAGCAAAGAACATGCATACGTTTTAATTTCTCCAAATTAAAGCCAAGTTTCCAATGTTTAATATAGATAGTCACATCAGAGATGTGTAAAAGACTATCGTCAATCACTCTCTGGGCATTTGATTTGGAATCAAAATTAAAATGGAAAAAGGTTCTTTTAATTCATCAACACTTCTACCAAACCTTTTTTTAGTTGTGCATGGTCCACAAATACATATTAGGAAAGGTAAGACATTTTTCTAAAAACAAATCTCATTACAGAAGATTCCCATTCGTTTGCAACCTCTCTGAGAACCTCCAAATATGGAATAATAATGTAACTCCCCTTAGTATGTGAAGGCAGAATAAATTGAAACTTATTGGTAGGATTGTGGTCTCCAATTTAATGCCAGCTTAGTTTGGAGGGAGGGGTTCGAGGTCAAAGAGACAAAGTATAGAGTAGAGTTATGGGAGTTTTAAAGAAGCTAAGTTAGGTTAAGGTTGAGTTAAAAGCTTAGGAGGAACGCTAATAGGTTTAGAATTCATGGAAAGGGCATTCTCTACTTGAATAGTATGAGAAAAAATATTGGGGGCTTAATGTTAGTAAAAGGAGTGGACAGAGGTGGAACAAGGTAGTTTGTAGATATAAGGCTAAAGGAAGGGGATTTGGATTAGCTAATAAGATCAGCTTGGTTAAGATCTAAAGATGTGTTGAACATGAACTAAAAGAGGCTAAAAAAGAAAACAATTAGCTGAGAACTAAAAAAGTAGTTCCTTAAATGATAAGGAGAAAAAAAATAGGAACTACTCTACTTAGGGGAACAGAGAAGAGAGTTCCTCTATAGCACCATAGGAGGAGCTTGAAATAATAGCTAAATGCATTGTGCAAGCTAAGCTAACTACTTGAAAAGAACTTGTAATATTGGAAAAGCAAGCAAAAGGAGAATAAAAGAAGCGAAGATAAGAAACCTAGAGATGGCTAAACTAAGCAAGAAATCAAAAAGACGTACCACCAATAAGAAATTTAGCATATAATTGTCAGATTTTGGCATGGTTACTGACAGTTCGTGTCGAGTGCACTACAAAATTTATCTAACTCTGCACACTAGATGTGGTGAGTCGGGATCTTATCCATAGGGAATGTTCAGTTAATTCTTATAATGAAAATAATTGATGCAAAGCAAAGAGAAAATAACATAAACTTAAAATAGCTAGAAAAAATTATAGAAGACAATCGAAAATGATAAAAGTATCGAATATGTGTAAAGTCTGGTTTTAGGATCAATCTTAGCTTAGACACATTAAACATATCCCATCATTCTAATGTTTTCACACATCTCTTCAAACTATTGATCATGGAATAACAATACGTTCTTCTAATCCCGATTTTCCCTAAGGGTGTGTTTAATTAAGGGATGCTCATTAATTAAACCTAGCCACCGAATAACCTAGGATACATTCTCTATATTCAATTTGCAAGCCACATTACAAAGTGGAAAATGGATTAATATAAGTAGTAACCTCACACATTCGGGTTATCTAACATAAGTTACATTGTTCTTAACGATTCAAGATCATTAGTGGCTACTAACGAACATCAAATATAACAATTGAAGATTATATTTGATGTTCTAGCAATGGGTTCATAATAAAACAATCCAATGAATGCATTAAGATCATCTCTACAAAACTTAATTCAATTAACATCAAACAACAGTAACAATCCGAAAAGAGAGATTCAAAATTAAACAAGATGAGATAAGCTTAATCGTGACTTAAGCGTCGATTTCAACTTCAAACTGGCGATGGGATGTTAGCCTTTTATCTTCTCTATTAATCTCCAAGAATCAGCCTCCGTAGCCTCCATTCTTGTTGAAAATTGAAGAGAAAACGGTGAAGAATCGCGTCTGTCCTCTTTTGATCTCCAAGAATCAGCCTCCGTAGCCTCCATTCTTGTTGAAAATTGAAGAGAAAATGGTGAAGAATCGCGTCTGTCCTCTTTTGAACTTCGCTGGCGTACATAACCTCTTACGGGTGTGAGTGGTGCCTCAAACCCGTTAAACACCCTTGCATAGGAGTGAGAGTGGTCTTATGCCCATGTAGTTGGTGTCACAATCGTGAGACTGCTCATAGCTGTGACATTTGTCTAGTGTGGCCGTGAGCTCTTCCATCTCTCATTCTTCATTGTTATGCTTTATTTTGTCTCTTCTTCTTGTAATCTTCTTCTTCTTCTTGCTCCATGAAGATAACATAGTACGAACATTGAGAAGATGGCTCAGTAAGTATGATTTTCAGGTCACTTTATCTCCTTCACTTTCGAAATGTACCTAAAATCAAATATGAGCTAAAGTAAGTGTCCTAAGCATTTTAAAGCTTTAATCACTAAGTGTAATGGATTAAATGTATCAACATTTAAGCACATATCAAGTTTACCCACGCTTAGCTTTTGATCATCCTCGAAAAGATCATTAAAATCAAAGTCACAAATTAAAACACATATTCATTTTCCATATTTTCTAAGACTAGATATTCATAAGTAAAGATAAATGACTTTCAAAACCCATAGCGAGAATTCAACATTCAAAGCTTCTATTCATGATTGATCAACATTCAACACCCTTAGAAATTGAATAATCTAGAGGTATACTTGGATACAATATGTTTAAATAAGATAGATCCATAGGTACACTCAAACATTATTTATGATCATAACAATCCGCAACTTTATATATCATTTCATTTCTCCACCACTAAAAGTCACATGCATAATTATGAATCAAAAGATTTTTTTAGGGTTGTAATATGGGAAAAGGTAAAGTAAGACATCAAGCTAGTGAAGCAAAAGTAACACTTAATGAAACATCAAGTGCACACATTAACATTCATTCAAAATTGGATACTATCAGCTATGATGAATGTAACAATTATATCTCACAGCTCAAATTTGAGCTCTCACACATAAACCACATAAAGCTTAACTAAACAAAAGGGATCACTTATAGAGATAGATGATAACAATATATTAAGGTACTAGGAGTGAAACTTCCAAGACAACATCCACATCATATTCATCATATTCAAATTACCCATTCAATGCAACTTTAGGAGGAGAAATAATCATGAATAACTTTTTGAAACAAATGTATTTCATCCTTGATATTTTTATTCAAACATTTTATTTTCTTTTCACTTATTTTATTTTCATTTGAAAATTGAAAGAAGCTATACCAACATGAGAATTTCATTGATATTACATAAAATAACATCCCAATAATTGTAATCATTCCACACATATGCACACCCCCACACTTATACTCTTGTACATCCACAATCATTAACAATCAACAAATGCTCCATTATCTTTAAGGCTTGGGTGGGACATTTGGTTCAGTTCAAGGCATGTAATGTAGTTATTGTAAAAGAAAGGTTAATAAAGCTCAAAGGGGTTTAAAAAAGGAAAATTAATATAAATGTGTAGGCTATTTGACTAATGTAGCTCGTAAACAAAAAAGAATGCCTAATTATTTTCATGGTAATTCATGTGATAAAAATGCAGTCTCGAATAGAAAATCAAAGCAAAGTCAGGATATACTTGTCATGAAGGTCACACATAACAAAAGACAATAAGACTCAAAATTTTACTGATTTTATCTATCACTAGTCACTACTTTTCTAAAGACAATGCATATCAACCATTCACAAGAGCAAAAGTACATGCTATATTTGCCATGGATTTTTTTAGTCAATTCACACTCTAATTATGGCTATATAGTCTTAAAATTAATATAAAATAAATTTTATTTTGTTTGTTTGATTTTGAAAATCACCTAAGAAGCCATAAATGCAACAATTAAGCTAAAAACCGTGCATAAAAACTAAGATCTCCACCCCCCACACTTAAAACTTACATTGTTCCCAATGTAACATCAAATATAAGAAATGGAGCATTTGCGAAAATAGCAATGCGAAAATGTAAATAGATAGAAATTAACTTCCCTTAAGTTGCCTCCCAAGCAACACCTTTGTTTATTATCGTTGGCTTGACTCCATGTTGCTCACATCAAGTGACAAAAATTTTGATCTCTAAGAATCACAAATTCGGCATTTTCCACTTGATCTTTGTCAAAGTAAGGCTTGAATCGACGACCACTTACATGTAATGTCTTCCCTGTTTTTAAACTTTTGATCTCAACTGCACCATAAGGAAGAACATTAGTTACCACAAAAGGATCAAACTAATAAGGACAACATTTATGCAGAAACAATTTATGTTTAGCACAATAAAGAAGCACTTTTTGACCAATGGTAAAGCTTTTTGGTGAGACATTAAAAGCGTTGGTCTTCTCTTTTATTGAAACTACTTCTTGTTCAATTATATGCTTCTACTTACATTTCTCCTATACTAAAAGGTCAATCACATTAATTGCAAAAATAGAGTGCCATTATGGGAGGAATTGTTGACATCAAAAATTTGAAACGAGTAACTTCCCCATCGAGCTCGATCGTGAGGGTACCCTCACGCACATCTATCTTGTTTGGGACGTGTTAAGAAACGATCACACTAGTAAGGTAGGTACAAATTTATACAAAATTTCATCATTCATGTCAATCACCTAAAAGTCAACAGGAAATATTAAGTCATTTACCTGCACAAGCACATCCTCAATCAGCCCATCTAGCTAAGCATTAGAATGATCAACCAATTGTATAGTAACACTATTTTCTTTTAATGGCCTTAAATTCAAAGAAGCATACATGGAACGAGTCATAAAATTAATCGATGCTTCTAAATCTAACATGAATTGTTTAATCTCAGTGTTACCAATTTTGCAAGTAATAGTAAACATGCTTGGGTCTTTACATTTAGGAGGTATTTTCTTTTTAAAAACCGCAGAAATAGTTTCACTCATCCTAATCATTCCGTTACCTCTTAACTTTTGCTTGTTTGCACACAATTCCTTAAGGAATTTTGCATACCTTGGCCCTTGCTTGATTGCTTCTAATCGTGGGATATTCACCTCAACCTTTCAAAAGGTCTCCCAGATCTCTTTATCCTTTTCCTCCTTATTCAACTTCGCTGACTTGCTGTGACATTTTTCAGGGGTGGCCGTGAGCTTTTCCATCTCTCATTCTTCATTGTTATGCTTTATTTTGTCTCTTCTTCTTGCTTTATGAAGATAACATAGTATGAACATTGAGAATATGACTCAATGAGTATACTTTTCGGGTCACTTTAGCCTCTTCATTTTCAAAATGTACCTAAAATTATGAGCTAAAGTGAGTGTCCTAAGTATTTTAAGGCTTTAATTACTAAGTGTAATGGATTAAATGTATCAACATTTAAGCATATATCAGTTACTCCAAAGGTGGACATACTTAAGAGAGAAGGAGGGAGGTAGAGAGGGTTGACATATCTCATTGACTTGCTTGATAGAGAGTATTTTATTGGATAAGGTAAAGGATAATAGATGAATGCAATGAAAATTCATCCTCTTACATATGAAGCCCTTTAGTTGAATAGTTGGAGCTAGTATTAACCTTTTCTAATAGGAATTGAGAGAAATGTTTGTCACATTTTAATATGTCTTTAACTTCACTGTAGTTTTTTATTATATATTTTTAAACAAAAAAACTCATTAGTAATTAATAATGACGTGGTTATATTCTTAATACATAATATAATAATAACAATAAGTATTAAAAATAAATTGATCATTTTCATTATAAATAAATAAGTAAATTTTTTTAAAAAAAATTAGTTGTCAACTAATTTTTATTTATTAAAATTAAATTTATTATCTACAGTTAAATATTTAGTTATATAGTCAATAAATAACTATTTTTAAAAGTTTGAAAAATAGGTACTTTAAGATATTATATATTTAAACTATATTTATTAAAAATTTATTCTATTATAAAAAATGTTTTAAATTAATTTTATTTTAAATATTAAAATTTTAATTCAATATAAAATTAAGCTTATTAAATTACATTGGTTGCAATTTTATTGGTAATTAATATTAAATAATTATAGTACTTATTTAGGTAATAATAATAAAAAATTATAAGAAAAACAACAACAAAAGATCAAGATCGATTTTTATTGTTTAATAAGTTATTAAAATAGGAAGGACCAAAATTAAAATAAAAATAGAAACTCAATTCAGCACACTTTTTTGCTAAATTTAAAAATGAAAAGAAAAATAAAAAACAAAATATTCCCTTGAATAACCTTGTCTGAGAGGTCAAATAGTATTTGTATCGGTTTGTGGCCTATAACCAATAGTTTGATTGTATATTCATAATATAATTGATTAAAAACACTCTTTATTTTATGCATATTTGTTTAATTAACTAATTTATAAGATAAAGTTCATAAATAAATATACTTTATAAATAGATCATGATAAGATCATAATTATATAAATCATATTGTATTTATGTATTAGCACTAAATTGTTCTTATCTATTACTCTGTTAAGGTTGGACACTAATAGTGTATAAAGATTGACACACATTATGTCTTTACTTTGAAATAAGTAGATGATCGTAGCTTAAAATATAAAAATACTTAAATAAATATGTGGGTTCTTATTAGAGAACAAATTTATCGAATTGACTCAACATAAGAATTAATTGTAAAACATTATTTATAAATTGTGAAAATGGTTATTGTAACAATTGTATAAATAATCATTTAACTTAACATCTCTAAAATTTCTCATGTAGGAATTGATATATTTTGAAACTTAAGACATTCTAGTTTATTGGATATAACATAAACTATATGAAGGTAGTTAAATGATCAATATTTAATTTTTCTCAATTACTATTGATTTTAGAAATCTTTAACGAAGGTGGATTGAAATATTAAAAATGGTTTTTAAATATCATTAAAAGAATCAATTACTAATGTTAGTGAACTAATATGATTGAATTAAAATAAAATAGGCATTAATTGCATACTCATGTGTAATTGAAATATTAAATGACAAAAGATTTGAATTATACAAAGAAATCATTTGTATATAAAGAATGGTCAAAATCAATTTGACTTTCTTAATATCTGGATGGTCATGATACATTGTTCTAGGTCAATTTTGATACGTCGATGTCGATTGTTTAATTAGAGAGTTAAATATAAGTTACAAGAGTTTAATTTATCTATTCTTGGATATATTTAGGATTGAATATATCTATTATCAACATATTATGAACCTAATAAATCACACACACAAAATGGTTAAAGAGAGAAAATATAATTTAATCAAGTTGGACTTGATTACAAAATTTGAAAAACTTTAGAATCGATATAACATATTTAATAAATAAAGACTAATATTTGATATTAAATTTTATTTGAATCTAACAGATATTTAATTAGGATAAGTTATAATTGTAATATATATTTTATTGAAATTATAATTATAATTAAATTAAATTACTAAAAGGTATAAGTCTTATTATAAGTAAGCATAGGCTCTTCAAAGACAAATACTTTTAATATACCTCTTTTATATCATTTATAGAATTCTCTTAATTTATTCATGTGAGTACCATTAAACAATTAAAGACATATGCTTAAATTAGTTTTCAATAATCTATTTAACAAATCTGTTTTGCAAGGAAGTAGTTAAAAGAAAATTCTAAATTTTATAATAAAATATGATTTATAATTTATAATTTTTATGAATTAATAATATTATAAATTAAAAGAAATTCTTTTTTTAAAATTCATAAAAAATTTTGTTTATTCCACGAATTCCCAATAGATTAGGCAAGGACAGATCTAGAACTTTTTTTAGTAGGGGAACAATATTTAAAGTACTCTTATATTACTGAAAAAGATACAAATATTTGTACATTTGATAAACAAAAAATTGCATCATTGTCTTGAGCTCCTTACATATAAGTATATAACCTATTACAATCATTCCTTACGAGTTCTCATATTTTGATATCATTGTAAAATTTTATCACTGTCAATACTATTGAAGATATCTTTCTCAATATATGTGATCAAACAATCATTCATCCAAGAATCTCCCATCCGATTCCGCAAGAAATTTTTTACTATCTTCATTGCAGAAAATAATCTTTCCACCGATGCAGTAGCAATAGGCAAAATCCAAGCTAATCTCACAAGTAAAAATACCAAATAGTACACAACATCCTTTTTTGTTTCAACTAACTTCTTGGCAAGATCAATAATCCCATTTAATATCGAAAATTTTTCATCAGATTGCATATGAACAATATAATTGTCAAGTTGATCACCAAGAGTAATAAGCTCTAGTTTAGAGAAATCAGAAGGATAAAATTTAGCAAGTTAAATTAATTTTTTCTTATAAAAAGCATAAAAAGAGTCATTTGGATTCAAGTGTGCCACACAAATAAGCAGCTTGGTATTTACCTCATTTAAACAATTGTTGATCTCTTGAAGTTGCATATCAATCACAGTGTAAACTAATTCCACTTAATAATCAAATTCGTCATTTTTCTTGCATTTCCCCTTGACCTTCCCTGATGTACAAAATTTTCATCCATATTTGGAATGGAAATATCAGGGTTCTCACAAAATGAAGATGTTTCATTAAATAAGGATTGCCACCCATCATCCCTCATCATTTGTAGTAGTTGTTTGGAAACTTTAATCAAAGAAATTGCATGGATAATGTCTTGATCCTTCCTCTGTAATGCTTGAGATAATTCATTTGTGATGCCTAAGATTTTTTAATCAAATTCAAGCTAAATACAAATTCATAAGATTGGATAGAATCAAGCAAATCATATGCTTGACCTTTTTGCTTTGAAGTTGTGCTTTCTTCCATAATGATCTCTAGAACATCAACTATGGAGTCAAACATCACAATTAAGCCTAATAATGATCCATAATGTGTGCCCCAAGGTGTGTCACCTAGTCCTTGAAGAGAAGTTTCTTGATGTAAACCTTTACCACTAGACAATTCACCATTTTTTATCCCTTCAACAATCTTACTAAATTGCTTCTCACGAAGATCTTTTCTTTTACAAGAACCTCCAACTATATTTGATAAGCTTGAGACTGTGTTAAACAACAAAGCAACATGT
>JANZLX010000002.1:30679960-30691114 GCA_025531955.1 Erythroxylum orinocense
ATTTCACTCACCCATAAAATTTCCAATATAGAAACGTTCATAATTCTCAAAAATTCACAAATCAATCCAATTATACCCGGAATTATTCATGAATGCATGTACAATTATTTTTATGTGCAAATAAATTCACTTTTCATATACATGTGTATTTCACAATATGCATGAGCATGCAAAAATAAAAATGCATTTCTAAACTCTCATTGCACACCTATATTTACCATTCTCACCTTCCCATAAGTAATGGGATGTTACAACCTTCCTCGATGTACAAACTTTTCATCCATATTTGGAATGACAATATCATGGTTCTCACAAAATGAAAATGTTTCATCAAATAAGGACTACCACCCCTCATCCCTCATCATTTGTAGCAGTTATTTGGAAAATTTAATCAAAGAAATTGCATTGATAATATCTTGATCCTTCCTTTGCAACGCTTGAGATAATTCATTTGTGACGCCCAAGATTTTTTTTTCATCAAATGCAAGCTAAACACAAATTCATAAGATTGGATAGAATCAAACAAAGTATATGCTTCACCTTTTTGCTCAGAAGTTGTGTCTTCTTCCATAATGATCTCTAGAACATTAACTATGGAGTTAAACATCACAATTAAGCTTGATAATGATCCATAATGTGTGCCCCAACGTGTGTCACCTGCTCTTTGAAGAGAAGTTTTTTGATGTAAACCTTTACCACTTGAAAGTTCACCATTTTTCAGCCCTTCAATAATCTTACTAAATTGCTTCTCATGAAGAAGATCTTTTCTTTTACAAGAACCTCTAAGTATATGTGATAAGCTTAAGATTGTGTTGAACAAAAAAGCAACATGCATATGATTCTTGGACACCGGTACAAGTGTTAATTGCAATTGGTGAGAGAAACAATGAACATAGTGAGCGGAATTATTTACTTTTAAAATTAAAGTCTTCAAACCATTAATTGCTCCTTACATATTGCTAGCTCCATCATAGCCTTGCCCACGTAAAGATAATATACTTAATCCATGCTTTGAAAACAATTCATCTATTGCAAATTTTAGTGATAAAGAGGTGATATCACTAACATGAATAATCCCAATAAATCGCTTAAGCACTCATCCTTTTGCATTCAGATAATGTAAAACAATAGCTAATTATTCTTTGATTGAGATATCACAAAACTTATCAATAAGGATAGAAAATAACCCACCTTAAAGATCATTAATAATGGCATTAGAGGTTTCAATTGTAGCGGCTTTGACAATATCCTTTTGTATGTCAAGAGTAATGACTTTGAGATTTCCACCGGCATTGTTTAAAACAACATTATTGATAGCTTCGTTATGGTCAGCCAAGAATTGTAAAAGTTGAATAAAATTACCATTTTTACTAGAAGTCTCTGATTTATCATGACCACAAAAAGCCAATCCTTGACGTAAAAGGAATCGAACACAATCCACTAATGTAGTTAGTTGGCCACGATAGTCCTTTTGAGCATGGTTGGATTGATTAGCATAAGCAACTTGAATATGTAGTTTTTGATTCATCAAATCTTGATATTTCTTGCAAGCTATATTGTGAGAGCTATTAGGACCTCCTATATGAATATAAAATATGTCTTTTTTTTCTTCAAATTGTTAAATCCATCACTAACAAAAGTATCACCACTTGCTTGACTTCCAATATCCGGCCTAAAAAGATAGCAACATAAGCAAAAAGCTGCATCTTTTGTAACATTATACTCTAACTAATTGGCGTATTCTTTAAATCAAGATGGAACAAATCTACGATAAATATTTTCAATTTTTATTTGTGAAAAATCACGCTTAAAAGGTTGACATGGATCCTTTTACAAATAAGCTCTTTGTATTCTGTCACGGTCATTAGGATGATAATCTGAAATTTTTTTCTGCAATCTTGGATCATACTGAAGATCATCTAAATTGACTTCTAAATGAGGATGCTTCAAAGAGTTGGGGCTAGAATTCTTCTTTATAAGAGGCCTTTTGAGAAATTTGTCCATAACTAAAATCAAAGTTAAGTAATTAGAGATGATATCATGATATACAAATAAAATATGTACATAAGAACATGAAGAAAGAATAATGTTGTAAGAAAAAAAAAAGTTTGTTTAAGAACCAATAGTTGCATTATTATCAAAAAGAAAAAAAAGCTACATTTGCTAATCCATAACTATTTTCAATTAATTATAAATTTCATATTTGATATTTCTACAGCCCCCATTTTAGTTATTTTCCTTAAGCACTCATTATCTCATTGCCCATTCATCAGTTCAAAAAAATTGTTATTTGCTCTTCCCTTCTGTCTCTAAATTGGTGAGAATCATTAAATTTCTCTCTATGTGTTTTGAATTACTAAATTTCTTCTTTTCTTTCTTTGATTATTTTACTAATTAGTAAAAGAAAGTCTACAAAGGCTACAATGACTCAATGAGTTTCACCTATCCACATAAAAAAATATTCTAAAAGTATCATATAGGGACAAATTGAATACAAAATAAAAAATTATCTATTCACAAAAAATTAACGAATTAAAACTATTTGAACAACACTTTACATAGATGCAAAATATGAAACACACAAACAAAAAGTAAAATTTTCATATATATATATATATAAAGAAAAAACAATCTAACTAAATATTGAAAATAATATAAGGGAATCAGTTAACTTACTATTTAAATGCAGAATTTAAGACAAATGTTGGTAATTACTTGTTATTTTGATGAGCATAACTCAAAGACTGCAACTTGGAGAAGATGAATTAAGTAAAAAAGAAGCTAAAAAGACAAAAAAAAATAGTATGTTAAACAAGCCAAAAGGGTTTTAAAAAATATCTGATTTTTATCTCTCTATTTGTAGGCTTTTATTTAAAAAAGTTATGGCCCAAATAATAGTATTCTTAATAAAAATGGATGAGCTCATATTTTATTTTTTATTTGATATCTTAATATATCCAAAATTTTTATTATTAATTTTTTGTCATCATTTAAATTATTGAAGGCAAAATTTTATTTTATTATATGAGATCAAATTTTAAAATAATAATAACTTTATATGAAATTTTTTGAAGGCTTAAGAAGCAGGTAGGCATCCGTCCCTTAGATTAGGACTAGACCAAAAAGCCTCAAGCAGAATATGATAATCAATTCTGCTAAAGAAACAAACAAAATATTATATATTCGACATGTACAGAAACAACATAAATAATCCTTTGCGGCAGTTGCTTTGTTATCGCACATGAAGGGAGGAAGATGACAAAACCAAAATATAGGTAAAGTAATCGACCCATGACGTGAACAATGTTGGATTAACAGTGTCATATTTCCCGACATAAGGGTCATTATTCTGCTTGTCATGGATCATTAATTTTATGTAATCTTCTCATAAAGAGTGTACTGATCTACTCCTACTCCAAAGTTTTATGGTTGGAGTGGTTATGATTAACTGTAATTAGACATTCTAGTTGGATAACACGTGTGCAAAAGCCGGCTTTAACTCCATATATAAGAAAATGTTACCCCACAGAGCATTATCTTATCTGCACATGGCCTCATTCCCACATCTTCAATTGTTAAAGGACACCAGTCACAAAGTTATGCTTGTATATTTACCATTTTCAAAAGCAGTGGGGTCTTGGCATTAGTAAATAAGGACTTGAAGTTCAGTAGCTTGACACATATGATAGAGGGTTGTACGGATGGTTGGCAGATCACGGGATGGTCATGACTTCTGTTCGGCTTCTGTTCTTGGTTGATTAGAAGATGCTCGAACTCACTGGATTTAGGGTTGTTGTGTAGTTAGCAAGCTAGCTAGCCAGATGAGGAAGAACACTAAAGGAAAAATTTTCCTTCGGTTGTTTTTAGCACTATGAAGCATTAGGTGAAAATGGCATTGAGATGGCAACGCAAGCAAGTGATAGCTTTTAGACAACTTTGAGTAGAGAATAAGGAAAGTCCAAGCGGAAGCATATTGCTACAAACTATACCATACCTTGGCTTTGAAGAGAATATCATATGCAGCAATTTTCATGATCATTCACTCTATTGAGAATCAAAACATCATAAAGTTTCTAAAGAGAAGAATGCCTAATATGGATATAGGGATTCGGAGTCCTAATGACATATAATTTGATTACTGTTTTCTGATTAATAGATATTAAAATGTTAAATAATTTTAAATTTTGATATAATTTTAACGTTAAAGAAAAATAGAAGACAATTTTAAGTTCTTTTTTTCTTAAAAAGGTGTAATTTAGAAAAAAAATTATTTAAACTTACTGATAAATTGATCATGTGTTAACAAGTTACTTAAATTAAATTAGAGCGAAAACTTGTCTTAAAATCTTCTAGTTTTGATGTTTAAGAAATTGCCATCGACATATCTAAATATTACACAATCATAATCTGGTCTTTAGACCCTTCTGTTTGATTAAATTTTGTTTAATTGCCACAAGGAAGGTGAAGCAAACTTCAAAAGGCCTCTGATTTGTAAGGTACACTGGGTATTTGATAATTTTTACCATTGGATTAACATGTTTGAGAAGTCACATACCCAAGAAAACTTATACCCATGTGCTCAATCCTAAAATCATGGCGACTGAATCTATCCAACTACCTAAAGTTACAAGTTTGGCAAGCCCTCTGTTGTCACCATCAAATAAGCTCAACTTTCTTAATCTTAACTTTAGCAAGCCCTCTATTGTCACCATTAAATAAGCTCAACTTTCTTTGTATTGAATTGCAAAAACAGGCACTATAAGACGTGCTGTAGGAGCAGTAAAATCTGGAGACTTGGACTAGAACAGCATCAAGGTGATCGAAGAAATAAGAGCTCAACCTGGCCTTTTGAACCATCTTCACTGATGATTACGACAACACTGAATGGTGTAGCTTGAGTTTTACGACTTTACAGAAACAATATGATGTGTCGTGAAGGTGTTGAACATGGAATTGCAGCCTTGCTAAAAGACCGATATGGTTATGATTGGTTTCCTTTATGGATTGAGTGGAATGAGACATCTTAACAATGCTTTGCCTACACGTGCTCTTTAGTTGGAAGAGTGTTTTCCGAAACAGTAAATGAAATAATACATTGAGTAAAAGGGTCCAAGCCTTTACCATTGCGTTGTGTTTAGTCCAAGGCTAGAAGCTTAACTATGAGTTTAAAAATGACCATACACCTGTACATTCAGTAAGATCAACTAGCCAACACCTGCCTGGATGGTTCCAAAAAGACACCGTAGGAGTCTCATTCGACACCCTACTCTAATTGATGTTGTTTATTCAGCCTCTGTTTGTTGATTGCCTCTTCAAACTTACACTGTAGATGGCATATGGTCTTCAGGAATTGGGGGAAATCGCCACAAGCAGTAAATTACTTTTTATGTAATGGCTTAATATGCGTAGCAGTTGGTGACTTTCTATGTGTTTGTTTGATTGGAGCCTCGGAATCAAAAGGGACCACATCCTCTCCTAATTAAATTCAGAAAATATTTTTGTTTATTCTATTTTATTTTTTGCAATATTATATTTATACCTCCTCTCTTTTTTATCTTCCTTTCCTTTAGTTTGTGTTTCTACAAAATTTGATAGTTAAAAGAATTTTAAGAAAAATAAAAAACAATATTTTCTTTCATTATATTTGTTAATTATGGTTAATTTTACTAAATAATATTTTATTCATTTTTCAATATTTGTACTTCATTTGTTCATTTCTCTTTTTCTTCTTCAATAGTTTTAATTTGAATCGAATTCTACGATAAATAAGGAGGTATTATAAATGGTTTAAAACAATTTTTTTATCTCCTATTTAATTTTTGTTTGTATCAAGGTATCGATTACCGTTTTATACCATATCGGCTGAAAAATAAAACAGTATCATCATGTTTGGTATTGATCACAGGTACAACTAGTATAGTATTGGTTGGTTTCGCTAAGTACCGATCGGTACTCAAAATATTAGTCATAGAACGTAGAAAAAATTGAGGACCTTTTTATAAAAACTAAAAATAATTAACCTTATGTTCCCATCCCCTCACGCCTGACTCACTTTTTCTTTTTCTCTCTCTCTCTCTCAAACTTACCTCATCTTCTTTATCTCACGCTCTTGTCCTCTCCACTCTCTCTCTCTCGTTCCCCTCTCTATCTCCGGTGGTGTTCCTACATTGTATCTCTCCGGCGGTGCACCACGCGAACCCTCTCCAGTGATCATCTAGGGATCTTCCTCCACCATGCAAACCCATTGCCACCGAGCCTCATCTAGACCTCCATCAACCTTCATCCATCCTCCACAAGTACTACCAACGCACCACGCCACCATCATATGCTCTCCTTTGTCACCCATGATCTGGGAATAATGCCCATATCTAAACCCGACCCGACCCGATTTGGAAGAATACCGGTTGTGAATTTTCGTTTAAGTGTGTTTTCACTTTTTGTTGAATTTTTCTAGTTAATTGCATTTGTGTTGTGATTGTGAATGGGAAGTTGGAATGAAATTATGAAGCATTTGTCATTTGTCATTGGTTGGAGTTGGATAATGGATTGGATTTGGAGTTGAATTGAGTGAAAGGAGTATGGTTTTGGTTCATTTATGGTTCGGCTGATTGATCATTGATGACTTGATTTATGTTAAATTTTTTGGTCATTCATGGCATGCATTAAAAGTTAGAAAGGCTTTCAATTCAAGTTTCAACTTAACTTTATGATGCATGATTTAAAAGTTAGAAAAGCTTCTAAGTTTCACCTTAACTTAAAACTAACAAACTGAGAATGTAAATTGGAAAGAATTCAAAGTAAATAATTAATTGACATAATCTTACAATTATTAAAATGGTATTTGCATATTGGGTAAATAATTAATTGAGTATAATAATAATTCGGTTGTGGTCTTGTGGAAAAATCGAATAGGAACTTTTTAATTGTAATTATTCTGTATCTCCAAGTTGTCTTTAATTTGTATCCCAAAATTAGTCCATCTCCTGAAGGATTCAAGTCTCTTACATATCAACCTTTATTTGTCCTCAAATTAGTCCATCCTATAGTATTTGCATATTCAAAATCTAATTTTCTTATATTCCATTTTTATCTCATTTGTAGTACTTTGGCATTAACTCTTTGAATAGGTGTGAAAGTTTTTTAGTTCATCTTAATGAAAAAATTACTTAGCTTGTGCATTCTATTTCAAGATATTTATTAAAGGCAAGGATTTATGAAGATATGTCAATGACAATAATCTTATTCCTGAAAAAACAAGAATAAAGATGAAAGTGAAGTTAAGGATGTTTAAGTCATGACTTAAATTTTTGGATTCGTTGAGCCATCATCTTAAATCTTTGAACGGTACTTCAATTTTAAATTTACCATAAATTTACTACTCTCCAATAGAAAAGTCTATCTATTTCTAAATTTTACTATAGTTTCATGAATCTTTACTTCTTTAGGCTTAATATAAAGAGTTAAAGACATTATTTATGCTGCACTGCTAATTTTGTTGATGAAACTACTAAAGGATTAATTTCTTACAAAACAGATATCTTCATTTTTTGTTACAGATAAATGGAAGGAAGTTCAACTTCTCCTTATCAAACTGCTTCAAGAAGATAAAATGATCCAGTTTGGATTCATGTTAAATTGGTCCTACGTATGAAAGATTATACAATTTGGTTGTTTTTGTAATAAGTATTTGAAAGGCGGAGGAATCACCCGATTGAAGAAGCATTTAGCTGTGGTTAAAGGAGATGCAAAATCCTGTAAAAAAAGTAAGACATGATGCGAAGTGGTAAATGAAAACATTACTTAAGAATATCAAAATGAGAAAGATAGAAGGAAAAGGTAGAATTTTGAAATTGGTAGTGAAAGTTTGTTTTTGGATTTCCATGGTGATTATGAAAATGTTGAAGGTGGTAGTGTTTCATCCCAGGCCCTTGAAGAAGTACCTGGATATGATGTGAGGAAGAGAAAAAGGTAGACTAGTTTTTTTCCACCACAAACAACTCCTGGAGCCCAACTTTTAATTCGTAGTACAATGCAATCAAGAGATGCAACTCATAATGTCAATATGGCAGTAGGTAGATGATGGTATAATACAGGTTCATCATTCAATGCTTCTCAATCTTATTATTATCAACCTATGATGGATGTCATAGCCTCTTATAGTCTGAGATATAAAGGTCCTTTGATTGATGACTTAAGAGGTAAACTTTTGAGTTGTTTTATTTCTGAAATTAGAAGTTATTTGGCAGAAAGAAGAGTGAATTAGGCTACTTATGGATATTCAATCATGTGTGATGGTTGAAAAAATAGGAGACAAGAGCCTATTATTAATTTTTTAGTTTATTTTACAAATGTTTCTATGTTTTTAAAATCTATTGATGCATTTGGCCTTATTTGAAATACTGAGACTTTGTTTGCGATATTTGATGAAGTTGTAAATGGAGTAAGGCGAAAAAACATTGTTCAATTTATTATTAACAATGATTCTACTTATAAAGCGGTAGGACAAAGGTTGTAAAATAAGTATAATTATTTTTTTTGGACTCCTTGTGTTGCATATTACATTGACCTAATGTTGGAGAATATAGGAGATCCTAGGTATTTTCCTACTATTGATGAGACTATGCAGAAAGCTAAAAAGGTGGCGCCAATTTCATCTATAATCGTACATGGGTATTGAATTTAATGAGAAATGAATTTACCAATTGTAGGAATTTGTGTTGTTATGCTATGAGAAGATTTGCAACAAATTTCTTATCACTTCAGTTTTTTGTTGTGATGAAGAAAGAGCTAAGGCAAATGTTTACAAGTGATAAGTGGATTGCATCTTAATATGTTAGGTCTAATGCTGGAGTGGAGGTTTGTAAAATTATACTGGAAGATAATGAATTTTGGTCTTAATGCCAATTTGTTATCCGAGTTTGTGAGCTTTTGGTGAGAGTGCTTTGCTTGGCAGATAGTGAAGAAAAGCCAACAATGGGTTATTTTTTTGATACCATGAAGAGAGCGACAGAAGCAATTAAGGCTAATATGAAATATAAGACTTCTTTGTACACACCATATCTTTCAATCATTAATGAGAGAAGGGAAAGACAACTTTCTTCTCTGTTGTTTGTAGCTGCGGTGTTTTTGAATTCTAGTATCTACTTTAAACTGGATCTTACTAAACAAGCTGAAGTTAATAGAAGAATGCTTTTAACTATTACAATAATTGTTGGCATTGACACGATGCAAGATCTCTTAAGCTCACAAATAGAGCTTTATATGTTGTCTTATGGAAATTTTGAAATGTTGATTGCTATTTGAGAAAGAGGAAAACTTTCTCTAGGTATTAGTTGTTTTCTTTTTCTTATTTGTTGAAAATTAATTATCACTTTATTTTGTTTATAACATTACTTTTGTTATCTTACGACTTACAATTTCTTAGTGAGGTCAATTCGAAAATGGTGTTTCAACAGGCCGTAAACGAAATTGGAGCACATTTGAATTTATTCATTATAAGAAAAGGAATAGATTGAAGCATAAGATGTTGAATGATTTGGTTTTTGTTCGTTACAATTTAAAACTTCAAGAAAGGTTTGTTATTATCATTGTTAATTTTGATATAATTTCTTATAATGCTCTAATAATTAAATGTTGTTGTTTATTAGGAGTCTTAATAACATAAGTAGTTCAATTGACCCAATTTCGATTGATAATATTGATCTTTTGGTCAATGGATTTCCGAAGAATCGAATTTGGTAAATGTTAATGACTTGGAAGATAATCTTGGATGAGAAAGTATTGACATGTCATTTAGTGCATTAATATATGAATGATAATGATGATGAAGCTCCTTTTAATGATGAGAATTTGGTATCAAATGATAACTGAGGTCAGTGCAGTTATAGAGGGTATCCTTCCGTAGATGATTGAATTTTGTTCCAAGTTTTTGTTTTTTTTTTCTTTTGATTTTACTTATATTTGATGTTTACGTTAAATTCTATATATGTGATATAATTGTAAATATTTTTATTTCAGGTTTAGCTTCTACTTGATTGTTTCCCCATCACTCTCGTTGTAAATTGTAATAGTTTGAGAGTTAATGATATTTATTATTCTTTTTATTTGATATTTTGATGTAATTATTTTTTATTAAAATGATGAAATTATATTATTGTAATATTTTAAATACTTTATATTATTCTTAATTTTTTATTTGTATAATGATGATTGTCTTTTTTCATATTAATTGTGATTATTATTTATATATAAAATATTTAAAAATTATTGATATTTCATATTAATTGTGATTATTATTTATTATTATGATTTTTGAGACAGGATTGATGTAAACTTATAAAGTATACAGTACAATTGTACAATATACCAATAGACTATTTTGCAAATTAAAAAAAATTCAGGAACTATTTTATAAATTTTAAAAGTACCCTAGCCGATACCTAATATTGACCGATAATAGTACAATATCGTACTAAAACTCATTTTAATATCAAGTTTGATATGGTATTCACCGTATTAGAATTCAATCCGGTACGATATTCGCAACTTTAATTTGTACTGGTAAATATGCTTAGCCTTAAAATATATATTTTCATCTAAAAATGGAAGTAAATTTTCAAAAGTAGATATGACTCTGAACGATTAGTTCTAGATTAGTCTGAATACTTCTTGTACTACTAGCGTGTTGTCCGAAAGCCAGAAGATGTGACTATATGAGTAGAATGAGTTTAGATCTCCTGTCTAATATTATGGTGTCTTATTGTGTCCAATAAATCTCAGCCGTTTATTTATGTGGGGTCCGTATAGAACTCACGTGAGACCCGCAAAATAAGTAGCTGAAATTTCATGAGACAGAATAAGACAGAGTAAAACTGGACAGAAGATCTGGTCTCGAGTAAAATGCACTGAAAAGTTACCTTGGAGCTTACAAAATGGGACCATCATGGTGGGAGCACATAACAGTTCAGAGTTGATTGACCCATGACTAGACTGTAAGACGTGAATGTGAACGGTAAAAACTTAGAAAACTAGTTCTCTTTCTTTAATGATTAAATATCTTACAAGTAATTGAAAGAAAGAGCCTCAAAGAAGGAACTGAAAAGATGCAGATGTTCATAATGGTCCTTTTCAGGCTGTGAACCTAACAGTCAAAGG
>JANZLX010000002.1:30700356-30714949 GCA_025531955.1 Erythroxylum orinocense
TGTTAAGTCAAGATGACTTCACGTCTATTAATTTTGGTGACAATCAAATAATAATAATATTAAAAATAAATGAACTATTTTGATAAGTGTGTTAAGCATGCAATGAAAACACAGAAGAAGTGAAAAACACATAAGAAGAGCAAAACACAGAAGAAGTGAAAAAACACATAAGAAGTGCAAAACACAAAAGAAGCGAAAAAAACGCCAAAGAAATGAAAAACACAGAAGAAGTGAAATACACAGAAGAAGCGAAAACACATAAGAAGGGGAAAACACAGAAGAAGCGAAAACACAGAAGAAGTGAAAACAGAGAAGAAGCGAAAAACACATAAAAAGAGGAAAACACAGACGTTACAAAAATGAAGATGCTCTAGTATGACGAACAGTTAGTCAATTGAAGTTAGTTACAAAACTCAACTAAATAACGGTTTTTACAAGAAACAAGAAGCAGTTAGAGACTTAGGCTATAAATACTAGTCGTAATCGTAGACTGAACTAGCTTTGAACTTTTAGCTTTCAAGTTATTACTTACAAAGAAAAATTCTATATTCGAAGTGCGATACATGAGAGAAAACTCTACGATAACAAAAAGCTCACGATATCTTTCTAGTGAGAGAAAGGAAAGGCTAAGAGCCTGAAGAGGCTAAGATAGCAAAACAATACTTAGTGTAAGAGACCTGAAAAGACTCTGAAAGAGAAGAAAAGTATAGTTGTAAATTTAGAGAAATATAGTGAAATCTCATACTAGATCTGAGAACTGGACGTAGCCCAAGGTTTGGAGTAAACCAGTATAAAATCGCAGTGTCTATCTTCTAACCTTTCACTTTAATTTCTATTGTTCTTAAACAAGTATATAGAAGTTATTTGCGATTTAACCACATAGCTATTTCTGTATAACATTTTTGGTATTCATTTAATAGTTTAGAAAAAGTTCTTTTCAAGAAATATCAAAGGCTTTTGTATTCATGAAAAGAATACACAATTCAATCCCCCTTCTTGTATATTTTGTATATTGTACGTGAACTCTATATTAACAAGTGATTTACTTCATCAATTCTTTTTATATGCCTTCAATTTCATTCTTCATCTCCCTAGTCATGGTATTCTTTCTTAACCTAATACGTATTTTATAGTTGTATGAGGGGGGTATTAGGCATGCTATAAACACACATTCGAGCAAGATTCCTTATCTTTTTCTTTATTTTAATAGAGGACTGAAGGAAAAATTGGTAGACCTTTAACAAAAGATTGAATTGAGGTGATATAGTGAATAAAACACTAGGCTTTAGAATTAAGAAAGGTACTTTTTGAGAAAATTTTGCTCATCAAGTTCTTATTTGATTTGCTACTATTATAATTGCATAATATTTATACATTCCTTTTGAGATTAATGTTCTTAATGGTGAATTGATGATTTGATATCCTTTTCCTTATCTGAGGATAAAATGGTTGATGACTACTAAATATCCTCCTTTTACTTTCTTAATAATATAGCCTTTGATCTTTGTATTCGTTTTAAAAAATCTTTTTTAATTCCATCTAAGCTATATTTTTCTAAATCTTTGTGGGAAAAGAAGAAGCCATTCACCAAGCACTACATTTGTAGATCCCACCAAACATTAAACCTAATGGTTGTTCACTCTTTAACATATGATTTAATAGGCACGAGTTCGTTGAAGAATCTCTTTAGAATTTACTATTTGATTAGTGATTCACTGCCATGGTGGACATGATTGAATCAAATAGATACTCTGATAGGCTTTTTTTTCCACTCCTCCTCTTACTGATCAGAAACATCCAGAAGTGTCACACCAATAGATAGAGTTAAGCTACTAAGTTAAAGTTTATATTAAGGATCAAATAATCAACCTGTTTAATAGCCTTAGGCACCAACATTTCTATCTCCCAAAGAGATGATCATCATCCATTTGAAACCATATTTCCATCAACTGATTGAGGGTATGGGCATTTTAAAACATAAACACAAATATTCCAAAACATTCTCTTTCACTTAAGGTAAATATGCGACTCATATCTTTTTCTTTCTTTCCAAGTCATTTTGGCAAGTGTACTAAAACCACTATATACCACACCATCGACAACTCACCTGAATGTCGAATCTTTCTCTACCACCAACTTGGCATTGTTGTCACTTACATCATAAGGCCAAAGGCTGGACTTTTTAAAAAATAAGCTAAAAAGGAACTTTATGTGTTATTAGTAAATCATATAATACATAGTATAGACCTTATTACGTACCCAGGGTTATACATGAAAGGGTAAAAATGAAGGAAATGTGGAACAGCTGATTTCGGTTTCATTCAGAGTTTCAAAGCAGTTTTTGATGTCGAAACAAGCTCCAATCTTCCCAGGACAGTTGAGGAAGTTGTTCACCGACACTCAGTTTAGGCCTTTCTACAGTTTTCTCAATACGCAAGCTCTCCTAACGGGTCTGAGAACTGTATGTTTATAATTGATATGAGCAACTGTACGAGACCTTAACCTTTATATAGCTTCCATAGTAAACTTCCCCATCATAAGGCCAATATGGATCAGGTCCATACTGAAAGAGATCCATTTTTCACTCGAATTTTGACCCATTAATCTAGATCATTTATTGGGCCACTTTATTACTCTTATGCGACTCAAATTACGTAACTTAACTAATAATTTATTGAAAACCAAAATTGCAATTAATAGCTATCTACTTAATAGGAAAAAGACAAAATTGTCCCTAAGGACACAAATGTCTAAAATTCTCCCCCTTTGACAATTATTAATTGCAGTTTTTTTCAAGTTCAAAACAGTTTTAAAAACTCCGTTAAGTCATACTACTGTATTGGTACCAAATTTTAAAAAAAAATTAATCCAAAGGTAATGAAAGTCCTACATTTTGTCCTGTAAGGCTTTCGATATCGAAAAATATCAAACACATGTGTCATGTGTGACACAAGTTCAATATAAATAAATTCTTTCAAAATTAATACTCAATTTAATGAATACCATCTTTACTTCTTACCATTTGATTTTGTAAAACAAGCCAATAAATGTGTTTTAGGAACCTAAATGAGCATGGCTCTTTTATTGTTAGGATCATTCTTTCATTTACCCTATACTTTTAAGGATTGTTTGCCATTCTTTATTTAAGAAAATAAAATCTATCAACTTGTCCAAACTTACAACAAAAATGACATATCGTGTTATATGAGTGATGATGTAAATATGCATTACTATTTTTAAACATTAAAGGTGTTAATGGTTTTCTAAGGCAGTTTAATAAGCTATTAGATTATATGTATGATGTCTAATATGAATGAAATTTTGATGGTTGCTTCTTTGAGGCCAAAAACGGTATGAGTGGATTTTTATTTTCTAATAGATTTATACATATTTTCTCCTTGATAGTTTGAACCCTATACCTAGGTTATGAGCTATATATGAAAGCATGATACTTGCTTTTAGGATTAGTCCTTTTAGATGTGGCATGTGATGCATATGCTTAGATGTAGATGCTCCATATTAATTTGTAACATAAGGAAATGATTCTTCACTATGCATTTTTTTTTGTAATTAGCTTCATTTCCATGGTTGTGTCATATTTTATGATTATTATTGAAATTCTTTTGAGCTCCTAGCATGTTTTCTAGTTTCTGACTTTCCTTTGTAACTTTAACAATTATTCCTTAAGGGAATCTACGTCTTTATTTAATGTTTCGTTCTCATTCCCTAATGCATCTAAGTCACGATTGTCATTAATGATGACATTTTTGGATACTCTAGTACTATACAATTCACTTTTTATCTTTTCATTGTCATTCATACATAACCGTTTTTGAACTACCTTAAGTTTGGAAGATAATTTCTTCCTTTGCTTACTTTCGATCTCTAAACTTTCAACTAATTCATCATATGTCAAATCAATATCATTATCAAACAAGTTAGGATTTAATGCTACTTCATCATCATCCATAATCTTAAAGCACATATGAGCTATCTCTTATTTTGAATGCTTATTTTTAAATCCACTCGTGTCATCCCAAGTTGATGCTTTAAGTTCTTTCCTCTTGTCTTTCTTCTTCTTCTTACTTGCATACTTCTCATTATCTTTAAGAAAAGGATATTGTGATTTTATGTGGCCAGATTGTATATATTTAAAGAAAATAATGTTATATGATCTATGTTTAAATCACTTTTTCCTTCCTTGAAGTCATTTCTTTTAATTCTTCTTCAAGAATTTCTTGAATTTTCTAGTGAATAAGCCAATGTCTTCTTCATCACTTTCACTAGTTAAATGTCTCTTCCTCTTCATTTGATATCAAGAAATCTAGTGACAAATAATCTCACCGAGAATATTTAAGGGGATATGCCTTGATGTATGTTATTTGTTAACGATATAGTCTTAGTGGATGAGACTAAAAAGGTTGTCAATGTCAAGCTAGAATATTGGAAGGATGCGTTAAAGTTGAAGGGCTTTAAATTAAGTAAGGCTAATACTAATGCGTTAAAGTTGAAGAGCTTTAAATTAAGTAAGGCTAATACTAAGTACTTAAAATGTAACCTTTGGGCCATAGAGCTGCTTCCGATATGGAGGAAAAGATTGAATCAAAAGTTATACCACATAAATAGTGTTTTAAGTACCTAAAATCTATCATCCAAAGCAATAGAGAGATCGATGAAGATATAGTCTATTGTATCAGATCAAGGTGACTTAAATCGAAAAGTGTATTAGGAGTTTTATGTAATAAGAAAATACCACTCAAGCTCAAAACTAAATTCTATTGCTCTAAGTTAACCATGATATATGGAGCGGAGTATTGATCCATCAAACAAGTATATAATCATAAGCTATGTAACCTTACCAAAAAGGATAAGGTCAAGAATGTAATAGTAAGAGACAAATTAAAGATGATTAATATTAATGAAAATTAAAAGAAACGAGACTTAAATGATTTCCACATATTAAAAGGAGACACTCTGATACTCCTAGGAAAAGATACAAGAAAATAGTACCTAAAAACTATAAGAAGAAAAAAAAGTGAAGGCCTAAGATGATCAAGAACAATATGACTCTGATATAATTTACCAACAATATGGCCCGCAGTAGAAAGCTTTGGTGTACTAAAGTACGGATAATGAATCTCTCATAAAGAGGTTATTCTCGTTTTTTTAACAATTTCACACATTTTCCTTCAAGTTTTTTGTTTTTTATAAAACACATAGTACTTACTTTATAGTTATTTATCCTAAACAGTTTCTTATTTAGTTTAGTTTCTTATTTAGTTTAATTACTTTCTCGACATGGTTGATTTGATTTACTCATATTTGTTTTTCCTAGTGTGTCTTTATTAAATTATTTTACCCCTTATTGTTAATCTTTACCATATTTTATATTATATTTTTATACCTATTTATATTTTATATTATTATTATTTTACATTATTTATGGGTCTTATCATAATTAATCTCTCTATCATGTAAGCATAAGACTGCGTTTCCTAAACTCCAGGGATGGAACAGGTAATGTGGAACAGACTTCCCCATTTGAGAATATAATTTTGTGAAAGTAGAAGAAATAGAGAAATATGTTAAGTTTGTCAATTTTAAGTACAAATAAAGTTAACTCCGACAGAATTGAGTACAGAATAACAAGTTCTTGTAAACTGAAATTCCCATTCATTGCGTAAACCATGCTTTCGTGCCATGCAGTTTATACAAAGCATCCTCAATCTCTTGATCATCAACTGCTCTAGTTACAAGTCCCTCTCTTCCTGCGCCTTGGGATATCCCCTTTGGTTTAGCATAGTGGAGCATAGTACAGTATAGTTTCTATATCAATATTCCCAGAGACATCATCATTCCATACGAGGAACGGAAAACGTGGAAGTTGGAACAAAGAACATGCATGTACTTGAAAGCATTTATATTATATATATACACAAAATTGAAAACCCTCTCTCAAACCAAAAGGTCCAAACATGCATGGACTCTAAAGCACGTATGATATAGATACAAACACACAAATTGGAAACCCTATATCAAACCAAAAGGTTCGAACCAGATGTACACGTACGCACGTCAAAACCAAATCTTCAATGAAAACGTTGAAGAAGACAATTGGCCGTGTAAGATTCTTTTGCCTGGGTAAGAATTCTATGACCCAAGACAAGATCTCAGATTCTCAGAGAAAGGAACAAAATTACCCCAAATCCCTGCCCTCTAATGTCTATTCACAACAACAAACTCGTAGTATGTACTAATTAAATAAGCCTCGTACTTCACGAGAATGATTCCATTGGTGGAAACGTAGGAAGATCCCTCCACTTTAGTCTGGACCCGTAAGCTCTTGACACCTTTGGTGCATTTGGTGCTTCCCGATCCACCGAATTTCCAAATGCTGGAACTTTCCTTGGCGTCACGTACGCGAAGTGCGTTTTTCTTGCTATTAGAGTCTGATTAAACATAGAGGAACCTTTAATCCATTGTCAAATTACACTCACAAATCCCAACCACAAAAAGAAAAAGCGTTTGAGTGATACTTACAGCTTCTCTAATTGTTCTGGACACATGGATAAGCTGCCTCAAATCATGGTGATTAACCCCACATATTATCCTAATCTGCAATCAAGATATAGAAGCAACCATTAAAAAGTAATGTTGGAATTGAAGCTTTGAAAATAACTAGTACTAATATAATATACTAACCAGGACATCTTGAGGTAAGTTTTCAAGATGGGACTTTCGACTCTGATTCTCCCAACAGCAATTCTTCTTCAATGGGGCTCTAGGGCTAGAATCAGCAGCGCCCATCTCCAAATCACCCATGGGAATCAAAACCCTTTTCCTTCCAACAGACTGCGTGTACCTCAAGACCCGACATCTCTCTGAATTGCTTCTATTTCCCAATGCCATCGCCACTAGACAGCTTCTAATTGAAAAAAGCCCAATTGCGACAAAGAATTCCGGAAAAAGGGAGTCTGGAAGTAACAATTATGTAGCGAACGAAGCAGAAGCGTTTTGGAAGAAGTGAAAGGGTTTATGAGTAGTAGTTACGAGAATGGAAAGAGTAGTTCATAGGCCGTACGATTTTGAAACCGTGACGTGTGAATTTATAGAGATAGAGAATGCTTAGTGCTTTTAAATAATTGTTTAATTTAACAAATAAATGAATAAATAATGAGTTAGGGGAAGAGGTTTGTGGTTATCACCAGAAAACACTGGAGGTTTCCTAGAAAAATATCTGCCACTTTCTCTCTCTTCTGCTACTGTTTAGCGCCTAAAGCCGTTTGAGTTGAGAAACACGTGGCATGACAATTTCATATCTAATATTTGGCACACAAATTGTCCACATTAGTCTAGTGGTAAGTACTTTTGCCTGTCACGCGGACGGCCCGGTTTGATCCCGACACGGTGTTTTAACCATGTTAATTCTCTTTTTTTGCTGTTTAAGTTTCTCTCCAGTTTCACCATTTCCGCGGTGGTGAAGCTACCGTTTGCACGGCTAGTTTTCTTTGTATCTGTGAAATTCATACTCCTTATCTTTTTCTTGTATATTAAATAAATCTTAAAATATATGTAATATTTTATAAATCGTGTATTTTAAATAAATCAACTAATAAGTTAAGGATTTAGGATTAAATGATAGGCTCCATTTTAAGTTGAGGATTTAGAATTAAATGATATGTTCAATTTTAAGCGAAGTAATTATTAAATTATATCTATGGATCAAGATTGACGTCTATCAATACATAATGTCTACCCAATATGTAAGAATGTCAAAGTAGTTTTAACTAATATTTTCATTCATGATTTTTTTATATAGTTCAATACTTTCAACATATGAAATATAGGTTTAAGATAGTTAGAATTTAAAACCTTTACTATAGTAAGAAAGGGCTCGTAAACGTTACGAAATTGGGGCAAGATCTGATCTTACACGCAACTGAATAATTATAAAACTTTTTTAGTATTTGATTTATGAAAGCCAAGATCATTTAAAATTCTATAAAATGATTAAAAACATAAATCATAATAAAACTTGAATTGTAATTCTTATCTTATTCTAAAGTTTGATCATTTTCTTGTTTTTTTCCTCGAACTGTTATAAAATCAGCTTATCTCAACTACCATAACCGTACAAGTTTTTAGCATCTAACAGTATCTACAGAACGTGTTGAGAGAACTCTATAACTATTACAAATAAGGTTAGACAAAGAGTGTTAACTCCGTTAGAGCTTAAGTCATAATATGTTTAAACATTACAGTAATTTAATTAAAATTAAATTTTAATTTAAATTAAACTTTAATTAGAATTACAATTAATTCTAATTAAATATCAATTATGCTTAAATAAGATCCAATATCTCATTTTAATCCTTATTTATTAAATATCTCATATTGAATCATAATATTTCTCAAGCTTTATAATCAAGTCTAACTTGATTAAAACATTTTTATCTCTTCGACTCATGTTTAATATGTGACACATTAAGTTCCTAAGTATGGTGGTAATGGATATAAATTATAACTCAAAATCATATTTAGGACTAAATAAATTAAACTTCTTTAATTCTCTAATTAGACAATCCATATCTATATATTAAGATTGTTGTCTAGCAATGCATAATGTGCACTCAAATATTTAAAAATGTCAACATAGTTTTAATTAACCTTTTTCATGCATGATTTTTTTGTATAGTTTAATTATTTCATCATACAATATTCCGATTAGACATAGAGTATTAAACTAATATGTACTCTATTTGAGTCAAATCTTGTTAATTTTGTACGATTAGTTATTGATTCAATTAATGATATTTGAAAATTATTTTCAAAGTATCATTTCACCTTGTCCGAAGATTTTCCGAATCAATACTAATTGAGAATAATAGATATTCTTTATAATCATTATTGATCATTCAACTACTTTTCATATAGTTCATGTTATATTTATTGACTACTGACTGAGCTATCATTGACTAAAATGAAAAATAAGTAGTATCAAAACATAACAATCCTTATAGAAGATAACTTTAAAGATCTCGAGTCAAATGGTCACTTATAGAATCATCACAATGAAAATTTTCATAAACATACAAATAATATTCGAAATGAAATTTTCAAATGGGATCAGTTCAGTGAATTTGTTCTCTAACAAGCACCCATAAGTTTGTTTAAATGTCTTTATACTTTAGCCTATGAGATCGAGTACTTGTTTCATAAGGAAAAACATAGTGTGTGTTAGTCTTTTTACGTTTTATTAATATTCAGTTTTAACAGAACAATGATTAAGAACAATTTAGAAATAATATATAAATACATTATAAATCTCATTATAATTTCATTTGCAATATGTAATTATCTCGTAGACTTTACTGTATACATTTAAATATATATATAAGATAAAAATATCTTTAAATAATTATGTCACTAAATTACAACCAATTAATTGACTGTAGTACATAAACCAACACTAACAATTTTAAATCTCATTCTAATAAAATTCTACAAATAACTAGGATAACATATTTAACTTACTACTACTTTCTATCTAATAAAAAATCTTAGCAAAATCTAAATTTCAACTTATCTTTATTCTCAACTCAATTTTCGATCCTCATCCCATTAACTTAAAGCTTGTGATTGACTAAATTTTCTCTTTTATTTTTTCTATCGACATTAAACTCTTTGACATCATATATTCTTTATTAAATCAATGTCTCAATTTATTAAATGGACTTTATGAGATTAAGATAATTTGTTGTATCATTTATAAGAAAACTACAAATCTAAACCCTACGGTTGATTTTCAAGAATCAATACTAGAAAACCATTTGATTCGGTAATTAGTCAAATAAACTCTTTTCATTATTTTTTATCATTTTATGATTTGTAAATATGCTTTACAATTGAATATTAACTATGAACATTAATCAATTTTTATTTTGCCATAGTTAATTCAAAATTTAATTTAATTACATACTAATATGAAATAACCTCTTTGTCTAATTACCAATAAACTATAGACATTTGAAGAGAAAAAAAGAGTGGCATGATAGGCTATGACCGTAATAACTCTCAAAAAAGTTACGCAAACCGATAAGGCTAGGGATCCGCGTGAAGCCTGCAAAATAAATGGCTAAAATTTTATGAGACAGAATAAAACAGAGTAAAATTAGACAGAGATTCTGAACTCCTTAATAAATAAAGGTATTTCCCTATGGAACTTTTAAGACAACATATGCTGCCTTGCACAACTTATTGTCTACACTGGACAAACAAAAGGAACATTTGCTAGCAGTGGTATGTACGGTATTTAGCCCCCAACCACACCCACGAAAAGTAAACAAGAAAAAGGACCCAAAAGACGAAGATGAAAGGATTGAAACAAGGTTCACTAAGACAACTACTAGAGTAAATCTGACTGAACAAGTCAGTGACCAAGAATATGTTGTTAAAACTGCAGTGTCATTAACATGGAAGCAGCCATAAGTTAAGCTTTAACATTTTCTTTATGCAACTAGCTCAAAATCCACATGATGCTTGTCAGAATGTATCCGCAGTTGAGTTTCTTACAGTCCTTTTCTCCACCAGCTGCCCAGTTTGATCCCACACTAACAAATACCAAGAATGCAACTAACGCTTCTTGGGCTTTCCCTTCTTTCCGTTTCTTTTCTTGTGTGTCTTTGACTGCGATTTTTGTTTCGAGACTTTCTTGAATGATAGCTTTTTACTTACATCTAAACAATGCTTGTTATTAGCTCCAAGTAATTTTGATGACACGGCTGCCTGCATCTTTTCTCTGGGGACACCATCGACTTCCCCAGTGATCTCACTTGTTGTCACCATGACTTGCATGTTTCCAGTGTCATAAATCGTTGTTCCTTTTTACCATAATAAAAAACAAAACAAAAAATAAAATCCTATGTGATTTCAAGATGATATCAATCTAATCAGCTTCTAGTTTGCGAACAATACCATTTAATGATGCAGCCAGTTCACACTCCTTGTCATCCTCCTGGTGGTCATTACTTTCATCAGGTGTTGCAACATCAGATGTTAGAACTCCACCATTTAAAGCAAGGTCTCGCTCTAGTTTCCTCTAGACAAGGCAGCAAAGTCAAGAGACTGAAATCGTCAGAACTCCTTACACAATTGAAAATAGAAGTGCAGTGAAACATTAACTAAACCAACTAAATATATACAAGAGTTCAACAATGAGTCAGAAAAACATCCCTGCCTTTTTCCCTTCTTGCCCTCCAATTCAAAATCCCAACTAACACACAGCATTTTCTCACAGAAACAAGAATATAAAAAGGTGCATATTCACTAAATTTCCCTCCAATTCCTAGTCTATGCATGCTGACTGAGTTATTTCTGCACAAGGTAAGGGGTTGTTAACTAATTGGGTTCCTGTGAGGTGCTTTCTGCTTTCAGCTATAAGCAACATGCATTTTGTTCAGTGAGAAGAGGGAGTGCCAAGTCATCCAGCCATATTACCTTCACCTTCAAAGTTATGACTAACAGGAGTTACTCTTTCTAAGAGAAACCAAAATAATAAGCTTTTGGCTTGTTCTTACTAATTAAATGAAGGCTAAAGAGTTTGTCAACTTCCTCCTAAGTTCTCTGTCAACAATAATCAACTTGTGCATTAACCAATCTCGTGATAGTTAACCAGATTGCGAAAAAGAGCAACATCTTGCATGCATAATTCGCGCCCCAAAATTTTCAACCTGGTAATCCCAAATTTTAGTTGGATACTATCAGTCATGCATGCTCACATGTCATGGTATTTTAATTGGAGTAAATTGCTAGGATAAGGGAGAGAATATTTTAGCATAAGAAAGATAAATATCTCATAAATCCCCAGAAAACACCATCAATTAAGATCTGTTTGTAAACAATTTTTTATTTCATAGAAAATATTGAAACATCCAACCTTACAATTATGCCAGCTACTTAATACCTAAGCACAAAAACTAGCAACAGTCTCCATCTAAGAATATTGTACAACCATGAGCTCTACACATATAAATCTGGATCAAGAGTTTCCAGGCAAAGCTAAAAATTGATGAAATCAATATAGAACAGTAAAAGGCACAGCCATTCACGCCAATAGGTTGTTCCATAGTGCAGGAGGTCAGGTTACAAGATATAGTCCCCACAAAACCCGAAACATGAAAAGAAAAACACCGTTTATCACAAAGGTCTTCCCAATTTGAATCACAATTAAGGACATAGTTAAAAGCATAAAACAAAAACACCCCATAAGGATGCTCTCACAAAACTGATGTTAAACGCCATAAAAATCAATGCTTGAGATTTTCTCCTCTTACACACAAAAAGAAACAGAACGGAGACCGGAGGCGAACCTGTTTGCGCAGCTGGATACGCTTGCGGCGAAACGCCTCCTCTTGTTGCTTTTGGGCCTCCTTTCTCCTCTTCTTCTTCCTCTTATGGAAACCTGTGACATAGTTCCTTCACAAACACAAAAAAGAACCCATTGACCCACTTCACCAATCACACCAACAAACCAAAATCAGCTACAACTTCCTTCCGTTATAAAGGTTACTAAAGTAATACAGTCAATACCTTAGATCCTTCTCGTCGAAAGAGACGTGCAGAGCTTTGTTCTTAAGAGCTCGTTTCTTTATGTGCCTAACTCGGGTCGGTGGCAGCTGTGACACTCCTTCTTCAATGTCACCGTCCATTGAACAGCTTCAGCTTCAGTCAGGCGTGCTCACCGGTGGTGCTCTTCGTGGGGTTTTAGGAATTTGGACAGATTAATAACCTTGTTATAACTGGGCCTAGAACATTAATCTTTTCATATTTTAGACCTAAAACCCAATTGGTCGAGTTTTGTTTGATAAGACGATATTCATATGTATACTTCAAACTCGGTCCAGCAAAGTCTCTGATAAGTTAAGGGAACAGTCATGGACCGACTCCACACCACAGTCCTGACCCACTTGCAAAGTGTGAAGCCGTACAAACAACCCATTAACTTTGCTGCTTTATGGCGTGGACCCTCTAAGCTCATAGGATCTGTCGTACACATTATGGCTGCCAAGTTTACCGACGTCCAATTTGCCAAGATCGATGATGATGAGCTTCTCGTAAGTTAAGGGCCTGTTTGTTTGCATTTCTTTTTTTAGTTTTTAGTTGCGGTTTTCATAAATTAAAAAATAAGTCTTAAAATCATATTTGGTCAGTGACGTTTATATATTTGGTTGTTAAAAATATAAAAAAAAAACAACATCCCGTTTACGAAAATGTAAAAATAACGTTTTCGTAAATTTTGAAAACACGTTTTCATAATGAAAACCGAGCGATGCATTTCTATTTTGCAGCTTCTGCTAATGAGATTCTCATCTTCTGTCTCGTTAAATCGAGCGATGCATTAATGCTTCCTACACCATGCTAACCTAGTTGCGTGTATATTCCTGTGCTCTTTGCTGTTCATATTTGTACTCCACCTTCTTTTTCTCTGTCTTCTTCTACTGAACCTGTGGATGCGGTGTTGCTTAGTAGGGGTACTTTCTCGCTTGGTGGGTGTACTCTCACGGTGGTTGTACCGCCAGGTGTCGGTGGACATGGTCCTGCGGTGGTTGGTATTGGGAAAGGATAGGCTCTTTGGCTCGAGATCATTTGTGGGTCTGGGTTTCTTTTTGCTTCTGTGTTGATGGCTTTTGATTTGGAGATTTGATATTGTTTGCGCTTTCTTGCTGGATCCAGTTTATTGCAGTTCAACTGACGTTCTCTTTTTAATGTTTTCCTCCTCTTCATTTTTTTGGCTGCCTAATCCTTCCTTTTCTTTTTATTAATACCACTAGATATTCCTTTTCTCTTTTGGATTTCAAAAGAGTGTATAGCAAAAAAAAAAAGCAAAAACTGGTTGATATTGTTATGTTTTCTGCATTTGCTAGATATTAATGTATAATTTTTAATAATATTTTATTTACATATATTTAATTTTAATAATAATTATTATTAATTAATTTAAAAATATAATGTATTATATTATAATTAAAAACAATAAAATAGAATAATAAATAGTTTTCATTAGAAATCTCAACCAAACAGATTTTTGTTTTCAATTTTTATATTACAAATCTCAACCAAACAAGTTTTCGTTTTTTTAAGGAAAAAAACAGAAACTAAAAACAAAAAACAAAAACAAAAAACAACAACAGAAAAACAGAAGTGAAACCAAACGGCCCCTAATTTTCTTAACTTGGTTATTTCGTATGGTAATTTCAATTGAGTTTTAATTGTTTTGAGTCAAAATATTTATTCTCTAATGAGTGACTTAGGATCTATTGAATGATCATATTTAGTTTATACAAAAATAGAGTAAAATGTACTTTCTTTATAATTTTGTTAATTATATGATTCAAGCACTACAAGAAAAATAGAGATTAGCAACGGAAATTACCGACAAAATGTGTATAAATTTCGTCGATAAGTTTATCTAGCGACGGAATTTACTAGCGGAAAAAAACATCGAAAATATGGCTGTCGGTAAATTTACCAACGGAAATTGTGCATACCGTCGGTAAATTTACTGACAGTTATTTCGTTCGATCGGTAAATCTCT
>JANZLX010000002.1:30724485-30742727 GCA_025531955.1 Erythroxylum orinocense
GACACTTTTTGGCATACAATTCATCAAGTTTGACCCAAAGCTTCTATGCAGTGTCACAATTTTGTACTTTTCTTATCACTGTTGGTGATAAGTGACGCATTAACTTGCAATGTGCAAGTTTTTGCATTTTCAGCTTCTTAATAGGATCAGTTTCAAGGTCATATTCATCATCAATTGCACCATATCAGTCATAAGATTCAAGAAGTGCTTGCATTTGGAGTTTCCAGATGGTAAAGTCTTCTTTACTAGAAAAAAAAAATCCATTTCTTTGCCTACCATGATTCTTTTAATGTAAAGAAACCCAAAGAATTTACTCACTGACTGATCTGAATGTATTTTGATGGTTTTCTTACTGACTGATCTTGAATGATTGTTGATGCTTCTTTACTGACTAATCTTGAATGATTCTTGATGCTTGAAGTGTCTAAGAAAAGGCCCGGGAGGTCTTGAATGCTCTGATACCACTTTCTGTTGGGTATTTTACTGCTTTTCTGTTCTCTTTCAAACACAAGACTGATAAAGACTTTGTTAATTTGTAGGTATGCAATATGTAGAAAATAAAGAAGGCAAGATTTACTTGGTTCGATAGTGTAATACTATCCACATCCAAGGTTCCCACATGCAGTGGTAGAGGAACAGAGATGAGTGTAATTTTACACTTGCAAAGAGCCTCACCAAGAAACCCTCTTAGTACCCATAGGTGTACCCTAGCAATCTCTGAATATTTTCTCTACCCTCTTTCTCACTTTCAATTACTGAATACAAAAGAAAAATGAAGCTTTGAATTTCTGTGTGAAGTGTGTCTCTATTCACTGATGCTTGTGTTCTGGCCTTTTATATTTGCTGGAGAAGAAGATGAATGTATTCGGATGCTTCTTGAGTGTGTCTGACCCTTGACATGTGCATCCCAAGTGATTTTTAATGACTCCCTCTGATGTTGTTGCGTTTTTGTCAGTGTTTCATATTGTTGCTGCGTTTTTGTATGTCATTTAAATGCTCCTTGTAGTGCTGTTGTGTTAATGAAACGACAGTGCTCCAGCTTGTTGCTTTTTTCTTTTGCTCATGCGGTTGTCTTTATGCATTAGTCACTTGGGTCTCTATTGAAAACATCTATCGCAAGCTTCTCTCTTCGACACTCCTACAGACATAGACATATGTTTCTTCTGTCTTCAATTCTTCTTTGCATTCATGTAGTATCTGAGTTAAAATATTAGAATATATGTGATTTCTGTCACAATACCCATGAATGAATAGCTAATTATTTCGCTAATTGTCTTCCAACTACTAAAGAGCAATTATAGGAAGATAAGCTTTGAAATTCAAAAGGTAATAATAATCATATTTAAATTGGAATCGGAGAAAAAAATATTATTGTAAAATAAGGTAATATTAATCAATGATGTATATATGATTTGACATTATAATGGAAAAATCCTATAATTTTATTAAAATATAATATAAAGTGAGTAAATTGTAAAATATAATAACTAGCTACGACTCCTTTCCATAAGTTTCTTTTTGCATCTTATTATACATCATAAGCTAAAATACATTTACTAGTTGATGAATTCAAAGCATATGTTTAATAAAAAATACCCCAAAATAAAATCTAATACCACACGGGTTACTTTTAGTTGGAAAGTACATGGATATAACATTACTAAAGTGTGTAAAGCTGTTTATACCAATGAATCGAGAAAGGCTCTTTTCGTTATCACTTTTAAGTTCGTGGAATATTTCACTGATAAAATTCAACATAGTTGTATCACAAATTTCCTGATTTATATATCATCCAAGTAGTTTATAAACTAGATCATCCAAAACAAAATTATAATAAATCCCTAAATGGATAGGTTAAAGTAAGATTTATATAATGCAAACGTAAATAAAATTTTGGAAGATGGAGTTTATTAATGACAAAAATAGGTATTATTTTATCAATAGAATGGTTTAATTTGAGAAGTGGGAAACAGAACTGGAACATTGCCTACGCTACAGCACAAATAATTTCAATTTCAGAACTATTTTACGTAAATTAGAAAATACAAAATAGAATTCGCCGCCCAAGCCCAACCCAGCCTCGCAAACGACAGACCAACTAAACCAAAGCTGGCGTACAACTCCAGGAAACGATCCCCTTCGTAAACCCGGCTCAAATGCTCTATATATAACCGAACCAAACCGGTGCTTTCCATTCAACTGCAAACGAACAGAAAGCAGAGAAGACAGTGGACAGAGGGGATGTGGACTCCTTTTTAACAAATATGAATCAACCCGAGAACCCAACGGAACCTGTATTCTCGGACCAGGTCCTTGTAAACGACATAGTTACGCGTTTGAATTTGACGCTGGACGGTGAGCTCCGTTGGACGGACAATGGCCAGCGCCGTTTGAGCTTGGAAAAGCAAGTACTTGGCTTCGTAATTGAGGGAGATAAGATAAGAGTTAAGGCTTTGGTAGATAATGGACTCGGAATCTGCGGGTTTTCCAACGCCGGAGCCCGGGTAAGGGAGGATTTCATATTCCAGCCTCTTCACGACGACTATAAGAAGCTTTGGTGTCAACATCTCCGGAATTATCTCGATTCTCTCGGTAACCACTTGTCTTGTTTTTGTTATTATATCTTGTTTGGTTAATGGGAAAACTGAAAGAAAAGAAAAGAGAATTTGCAAGGGAAAGACTCTAAAGAAAAGAGAATTTGCAAGGGAAAGACTCTCAGGCGAGTTTAATGTAATCCATAAGTTTATTAACGATTTGCACTTTCACTTGCCGACAGGTCGGCCAAAGAGGCTGTTTGTTTTGGTCAATCCGTACGGAGGAAAGAAGTCTGCTTCAAAGATTTTTCTTGATGTTGTTAAACCGCTATTTGATGCTGCTGAGGTTCAAATTACAGTGCAAGGTTTGGGTTTTTAGTATTCAGTTATTTATTACCGAGTCTATTCAAATCACAGTGCAAGGTTTGGGTTTTTTGTATTCAGTTATTTACTAGTGCGTATATGTTCCTGAATTATTGGATTTAATGAATTATTCATTTTTAGAAACTAAATACCAGCTTCATGCCAAGGAGGTCGCTAATTCTTTGGATTTGACGCAATATGATGGTATTGTTTGTGTTAGTGGAGATGGAATCCTAGTTGAGGTCAGTTGGTTATGGTTAATATGTGCACCTATCTGGTTTAAATGTGTTGTCATACCAAGAGCTTTTTGATAAATTTTAGTGACTACGGTAACATTTATGTCAATTAGTTGCGGAGATATTTTACAAACAATTTAAAGATATAAGCAAATCTAGTCAAGCTAATTATGTTTGAAATGTAAAATTAGCCTTCTAAACCGCTTTAATTATTGTTGTGCATCTTCAAATCATATCTATTTCAGTATTTCTGCTTTTGTTTCGTTAAGTTTTAAAACAAACACAATTTACAATCTGGCATTTCCTACTGTCATTGTAAAGTCAAGTTATGATGTACAACACTTTTTATGTTGATCTACGTGATTGTTGTTCCTTCCTTCTTACACTTATTTTGCTTCAATAGGTGGTAAATGGGCTTTTAGGGAGAGAGGACTGGAGTACTGCAATAAAAATTCCTATTGGAATGATTCCTGGAGGTTTGTTTATCTTCACTATATTCTATCTCCTTTCTTTTTCCCAGTAATGAACTGCTATCTATATAGAGTAGTGAGTATAAGCGATCTGGAGCATTGGGATAAGATATTTTATTGGACAAATTAATCATTCTGTTTTTGTATGATGACATGCTTATTCGTACCAGTTAATCTTGGATTACCTGTTTACTCATCATGATTTTGTACTACCATTTGTGTTTAATTTCATACTTATAACATGATTTGATGGTTTTTGGGTTGCATAAGTACAGTAAATTGCTTAGCAAGAGTAAGAAATAGCAAGAGCATTTCAAGACATTTGGCATATTGTATCTTGATGCAGGTACAGAAAATGGCATGGTGAAATCTACTTTGGCTTCAGTTGGAGAACCATGTACGGCAGCAAATGCTGTTTTTGCAATCATACGAGGTTAAGTGTTAGTATGCCTTTCGTTTGCGGACTGTCTTATTTATTGTTTTAGTTTTCTAATCTAAGTGTTACGCTTCATATTGCCAGGCCATAAGTGCCCTTTGGATGTAGCTACTATTGTTCAAGGAGAGACCAAATTTTTCAGTGTCTTGATGCTTGCATGGGGTACACGTTTACATACCGATGCTTTAATTTTAGTTCAGTTGGATCTGCATTTGACAATGGTTTCATTGCACTAGTTATTGACTTTTATGATAGCACCTCTGGAGTTTATCTGAAAGAGTATTGCTAATAACTTGTATCATGTGAGACTGTCTTATTTTGTTTCAGGTCTGATAGCAGATATTGACATAGAATCTGAAAAATACAGATGGATGGGGAGAGCACGGATTGATTTTTATGTATGTTGCCTACACTGCACTGTTATTATTTTGCCTTTTGTAGTCCGATTGCTTATCTCTTTATCCCCACTACTCCCTCTCTTTTTGGCCCCATACAAACCAAAATCTGTAGTTGCAAATTATTCAATGTTTGGGCTTGTCATCGCTCAACCATAGTTTTTAAAATGGATCCATATTCCAATGACAGACTTATGTAAATTTCATTTATCATACTGCAAATTAGGAAACTATTTAACTCTCTTGTTCTTGACTTTATTGTCTCATATTTATATCCTGTTCTACTTGTATAGAGATAGTGGAATTCTTTTACGAATTGGATTCTTTCCAGAAGTTTGAATTCTGGAATTACTACAGAATTGTTGTCAAATCTTTTTGTGACTCCCATTAACTAGATGGCATGAAAATCCATTGAACGACTTCTGTTTGGTTCTACTTTAAATTGTGGACTTACTGTAGAATTGTTGTTAAATTTTTTGTTTTTTGGTTTTTGTTTCCTAATTTTGGTTTCAATTTTTCTGGAACAAAAAGAAAAAATTGTTACATTGTTAATATCAATGTAGTTATATTTTTATTATTTATAATAAGTAAATATTAAATAAAAATAAGATAAAATTAATTTTATTAATTGATCAAGTAACTAATTTTATTTTAATATTTTGTATAATACTAAATTATATATTTTTTTATTAAAAATAAATAATTAAATAAGTAAAACTTATATCAATTTTATTTACAAACTAATATTTATTTTATATATGTATTTTAATTTTACACCAATATTATTGTTAATAATTAAATATTTGATACTTAAAAATTTTCAAACAGAAAACAGAAGTGGAAACTAAATAGGCCTTAGTTTCATTCAATTTTTGGACTCAAAGCTCAATCTTATTTCTTACGTTATTTGAAATTAGCTGATGCAGAATTTGATGGAACTTAATAATTCGTAAGACAATACAATAAAAAAAAATTCTTATGTTCTTTGTCTGTTATGCCTCAAAAAATCGTGCTCATATTTTTGTTCTTTTACTAGTAAGTTGAGTTCATTATATTCCATCACAAAAGTGATGACTTCCTGCCATAGAAATTATTTTGCAGTTGAAAATTGAAAGATAAATGAAGTCTATGATTTAGAGCATAAACTTGACATTTTTCATATTTTAATCATTTCTTTTTCTGGTTTTTCTGTTTGGTTCAATTGTATCAGAGTTTGTTTAGCTCCTTCGGTTTCAGAATTTGATAATCATTGGACCTTACCTCTCTTCCTCCCTCATATAGGCCCTACAGCGAGTAATCAATTTGAGGAATTACAATGGACGTATTTCTTTTGTGCCTGCACCTGGCTTCGAGTCTTATGGGCATCCAACTAGCTACAGTGGCCAATCTGATGGGGAACAGAGTACATGCAACCCCAGCCATGAGCACCCTGTTCAGATTCAGCATGGTTACCCTGGAGCTGATGTTAACTTGAAGAATCTGAGTTGGAGGACTTTCAGTGGGCCGTTTGTTTCAATCTGGCTTCACAATGTGCCTTGGGGTGGGGAGAGGACCATGGCTGCACCAGATGCAAAGGTTCGTTTGACTTGTATTTCAGGTCCTCTAGATAAATAGTTAATTGCCTGCTTTAAAAGATTAAGGAGGATTACTTTATGGAAGAGATTTGGTTGAGGATTTCCTTATCAATAATTTGGCATAAAACTCCATTTTAGTTTTACATAAATAATTGCCTTCCCATTTGAGCAATGCTAATCTAAGCTTCTTCGATGCAACTTCAACTTTCCTTTCATTAATCATCTTTTATATTGTGTTTGACTATTCAAACACTAGATTGTTGTTTCTCATTTCCTTAATTTGTTTAGACAATAATTCCTTCTATATGTGGGGACATCCATATTTATTTCTTGCAGCGTCACGGGGTAGTGGACTAGTAATGTGATGCCTGTGTATGCTAGTTTCCCTTTTAAATGAAGCACATGGTGCACTTAGTATCACATTTGCTATTCTTAAACTTCTCCAATATGTATATTTTCTAAAGGAAGAAAGGCTCACACTATTTCTTCGGTCACTTTTATGGTTGATTCAGTTCTCAGATGGTTGCTTGGACTTAATCGTCATTAAGCAGTGCACGAAGTTATCCTTGATGTCTTTATTGACAAAAGTGAGCAACGGTGGACATATCAAATCACCAGATGTTTTGTATCTTAAGGTTAGTTAATCAAAATAAGCATTCTTTCTTCCTTGGAATAAAATAAGCATCTTTGAATATCACCTTCTTTTTTTGGTTACAAATTCTGTCTTTTTGTCTTTCTAATCAAACTAAGGATAGAGTAAGTCCAGTAGTCTTAGATCGGTTATTTTCTTCTTTTCTCCAAAACAAATGAGAACTAGTATTTAGGAAAACATGATCTATATTGACTTTCTAATTGAATAATGATATTCTTGTTTTTGTTATCTGGGTCATAGTTTACAATCTTCTTTTGGTCCAATTTAAGTTTGAACGACATGAACTATTGAACCAGTTTGCTTTCCCTTATAGTTTAAATATCAAATACTTTTCTTAATGATTTTGAAATCGGGTCCAATGATGCTACCTATTTTGTCTAATCATTGATTATTTTGTTGTGCGACTAACAAAAGGTGAAAGCATTCATATTGGATCCCGGTCAACGCACTAACAAGCCAGCTAAAGGAGGGATCATAGACGTAGATGGTGAGGTATTGGCCAGAGGAAGAGGGACATATATGTGTGATAAGAAATCTCTAATGAACTATAGTAAGCTTGAAATAACAGTGGATCATGGATTAGCTACTCTGTTTTGTCCTCAGGCTTGAAATAACATTTATGCTAAAATTATTACATGGAATTCAGTCTTAATCAAAACATTATATGCTCATTTGGGAATTTTCATAGAGGCATAAGTGGTGAATAGTACTGATAATGAAGAGTTTTGTCTAGCTATGAACAAGGATTCCATGAAAATGTTCCTATTAAAAGCAAATACTATAAAAAGAATAGCTAGGTTTGTCCCCTGGAATACTTCTAAATCGTTCCAAATGAATGAATGAGATATATAAAGTGAAGACCCGTGTAACTTGTTTTATTAGATTTCATGAAAGCAGTTTACGGGAGAGTTGTCGGATGAATATGAAGCAGTAACCGCAGAGTTTATTTTTGAGGTGTTCTACTATACTTTTTGTCAGAGGCTTTATGATTCAATCTTGACAGGCATGCCACTTATTAATTGCAGAAGGCGGGCTAATGTTATGAATACTATATTGGATTCGGTGCCAAATCTAGTTCTAGTACATTATGGTATGAAAACTGGTCAATATTAGGTACCACTTATGAGTAATTTCTTAAAATTATAATAGTTCATAAATTTAAAAAAATTACAAAATAGTCTCTGAATATGAATATACTATGTTGTACAATTTTTAATTTCATATAAACATTGTTTCAAATAATAATAATAATAATAATATAAATTTGAGATGGCAATTATATCTTTATTAATATTACTATTCACATATTCCATGTATAAATAATAACTATAATTAATATAAAAAGATAATTTATTATACAGATATAAAACTAAGAATAATGTAAAGTACTTAAAATATTACAATCTAATATAGTACAGAACAAATTTATCAAATATTATATAAATTCTTTAAAAAAAATCAAATATTATATAATAAAAATAATATAAGTCCATAAATATTATAACAAGAATACTAGCTGAAGAATACAACAAAATAGAAGTGAAACTTGAAATGAAAGCACTTACAATTAAAAGTTTTATATTTATATTATATAAATAAAATTTGACATATATATATCAAATACAAGTGAAATTAAAAGAAAAGAGAAAAAAAAGGAAAATTTTGGATCTTCATTCAATGTCATATTTGCTCAAATTGCAATGTTATTAATTTGTTTTTAGTATAAAATATTCGATATTGAGAGGAGTCTCATTATCACCATTATTCAAAATTGTTGTATCAAATGACACGTCAATATTTGTACATATGAGATTATCTTCCAAATCACTCTCATGTTTCATATAAATTCAGCCTGCCAAAAGGTCAATATGGTCAAGAAAAATTGGATCTGTACAACTATTTGTTATATTAAAAGTTCTAGTAAACAAATAAAAATTAATAGTTAAGGAATTGCACAAAATTATATTCAATTTAATAATGATAATAACATACATTTCTTAAAGCTTTAAGTTGTATCGAAGACTAAATCATTCAATCTTTTGTGTTATAATTTATTTTTTTGGAATAAATAAATTGAAATGCACTTTAATTCCGTTTATACCTCGTTACTCACACTTTGACTCATAATTCAAATTATGAACCTTTGGAATTCTAGAACACTACTTCTGAATTGATCCTACTAAGAAACTGTAAGATTACAAAAATAATCTTATAAACAAAACAAAGTGACGATTAATTTCAAACAAGTAACAAAAGTAAAGAAATGTATACTTAAATTAATTTTGTCTCTTTGACAAATTGCAATAAACATTCCAAAATCACCACTCTCATTATTGTATGTCTCTATTTATAAGCTAAGGGATCTTACATCTTCTCATATGAAACAATTGTTGTGATAATAACATTTTTCTATTAACTTCAACTTTTTTTGTCAAACTTGGTCTAAAATAGACACTTGAATTAAAAAATACATCAACAAACAACAGAGAGTAAAGTTGCCTTTCTCAACTCTTGTTGATGACTACAAGATAAGGTGTATGTTAAAAAGACTTATTTTCCATATTAGCCTCTCTATAGTATCATAAAAATAACTCATTGTTACGTTCTTATTACTATTATTTAGACAAAAAACTTTTAACAAAAAATTGCAAACTTGGATGAAAAATTGACATTGAAACCATAATTCATGACCTTCAAGTATAATTTTGGAAACTTCCATTCCAGCATTAGATCTAGCATACTGAGATATAACTCATTTATCACTTGTAAATGTTTTGTCTCAACTTCTTCTTCATTAGATCAAATAATGAAGTGGTAAGAAGTCAGTCACAAACTTTGTCATGATAGGACGACACACTTATTATTGGTGAAATTCTTTCTCATTAAATTCAAAACCCATGAATGATTATAGATGAATTTAGTCATGTTTCTTTCTTTTGCACAGTTTCATTAATGATAGGAAAGTATCTAGCATCCCTCATATTTTTTTAGAAAGTATCTAGCATCTCCCATATTTTTTTAACATCTGATCAACACAATATACATCATAAGGAGTCCAATAAAACGAATCATACATGCTTTAAAACCTTTTCCTTATTTCTTTATAAGTATAATTATTATTAGTAATGAACTTTACAATATTTTAAAACCTAACTTCATTTATAACTTCATCAAATAAACATAACATCATTTTTTTTAACAGGGCCAGATGTATCAATTTACTTAAAAAACATTGTCCCCTTAGTAGAATAAACCAAAAAAATTGATAATAGGTTTATGTATTCTATTTGTCCAACTATCATATATGATTAAACACTCATAAGTTGACTAAGTCATTTTTCTTTCATCTGGATAACTTTTTAATTCACCAACGGAGCTGCTTGGAAGATTACTTCTGTAGTCATCAATTAAAGGAATTTTATATTATGGATTATTAGAGGCAATAACATGTACTATAGGCTCGTAATAATAAGATTGAGCAATATTAAATGATATATTGCATCGCACCTCCATTTATCCATTTCATATCTGCATTATGAGATACTTTTTTAGATTGTAAGGCACTTGAAATTAAAGGTTAAGCTCTAAGAGTTACAACCCTTCATGGTTATAGGCACGCACGCTCAAGTTTCACGGTTTTAAGCAACAGAGTTGGGTTCCGGTAATGGGGTCTAACATATGAGCTTACTTACTTTAGTATCTACTCTCATCACCATCCTTAGATGTTGAAGTTCATCCACGTAATGCCAATAGTCATACTAAAAGTGAGTTTTTTTCTCCATTCCTTATCTTATGAAAAATCAAAATTTGCATCCAATGTCTTAATTCTAATATTTCCCTAAGAGTTCCTGACATTTCTTACTTTTGTTTCAAAACCCTTAAGGTGTTGTTTTTTATAAAATTGCTATGTATCCACTTCACCCATCAGTCTTCTTTCTTGCGACACAATCGCCACAAATTTTTCACTGAACTAACTTTTCTAATCAGTCTAGTAGAGCATAAACCTAATCCTCCTTGCTTCTTTGGCTTACAAAGTTTACTCCGGCTAATTTTTGCTTTGCTCCTGCCTTGATCCAATCCATTCCATAAGAACAATCTAAGTGTTTTATCTACTTCCTTGAGGATGCTCCTTGGTAATGATAGATGGTTAAGCCAGTAATTAGTAAGATGGCTTTGGATCGATTGGATGAGCTATAGTCTGCCCCTATAACTTAAGTGTCTATTGATCCATTGATTCACTCTACCATTTATTGATTCCAACAATGGTCTATAATCAATTGTTAAAATCTTCCTTTAGGATATCGGTACTCCTATATATTTGAATGGTAAGTAGTCTTATGTTACCCCCATCTCTACTACTTTAGTTACCGTATCTCTGTTAGAGTTACAAGATAAGTAAAAAAGCTTTTCACTGGGTTACTTCTCAATTTAGAGAATTCCTAGAACTCCTTTACTGAATTTAGGAGTATATTTATTAAATGGCTTTTAGCCTTGCAAAACAATAACAAATCGTCAGCAAAAGCAAGGAGAGAGATTTTCAATCCTCTACATTGGTGATGGTACTGAAACTTTGTATGAATCCTTGCATTTCTAACAATAATGTGGACAAAGCTTCTATACATAAGAAAAATAGGTAGGGAAAAAAGTGGATCCCCCTACCTTAGGCCCCTCTTAGCTTTGATAAGTTTAGTAGGTCCTCTGTTTACTACAATAACTAATGTGGTTATAGATATAAACTCTTCAATCCAACCTTTAAACTCCTTAGGATAGCCTACTGCTTTGAGAATTTTAAATAGAAAACTCCAATTGATCAAGTCATAAGCCTTGGCCAGGTCTAATCTAATAGCACAATTTTTCTTTTTCCTCTTTGATTGATATACCTCTAAGAGTTCCTGACAGAGCATAATGTTTTTGGCTACTAATCTCCAATCTATGAATGCTTTTTGTGTAGGCCTTATAATCTATCCTAGACTCTTCTTGGTTCTACTTGCTCAAATTTTATTGATAATTTTGTACAGGAAGTTGCAACAGGCATTTGAAGAGCTTCAGCTTCACAGTATTACTTTGTTTAGGCATAAAGCATATAAACATTTTGTTCCACTCCTTCAGTTGTTGCCTCTTCTGAAAGAATTCTCAGGCTGCTCTAATGAATTCCTCTCTCAAAATATCCCAGTTTTTTTCTGAAAAAACTTACCATTATATCCATAAGGCCTTAGAGCTTTATCAAGGTTTAGTGAGAAAGTAGCGTCCTTTATCTCTTCGTTTGTAACTAACCTCACCAACTCTTCTTTATCCTGATTTGGTACCTTTTTAAGCTTTACTAGCACCACTTTAGGTATTTCCTTAACTCTATACTCCATGCATAAGTTTTGTTCTCTTTGAGTATTATGTCTTTACATACTCTCATTGAAGAGTATAACTATATTACTACTAGCCTTTTTGCAGATATGATAAATCCACAATCATCTTTAAAAACAAAAAATTCTTTGAACGCATTAAGAACGTGATTTTTTTTAATATCTTATAACCTTTCATCTATAAATTAAATATATCAGCAAAGATACTATTTCTAAATAAATGTCTTACTCCTCTTATTATCTTGAGAACTATTGTCCTATAAGTATTTATTGAAATAACATTTTATTCAATGTGGTATATAAGGTTATATTCAACCTTTTGGATATATTATAACCTTTTATTATCTAATTTAGTTCTAAACTTATTAGAGAATATATGCTTCATCCAAGCATCATATTCCTAAATCATTAAATTTAACTCTTTTAAAATCTTACCATCATATGTCTAATATGAAATATTGCTATTGGATTTAATTAAAACTTACAAAGGCAAGTTATTGTATTAGGCATAACTATATTAAAAAAAATTCACCATATAATATCTCATATTATATTTTTCTCCTTACACAAATCCATACTATTTTGGAATTTAATAATATAGGTATTCATTAGAGAGTATCATTCTTTATAAATAAATGAGAAAATTTAAATATCACCATTTTAATCTCGTTGTAGTGCTTCATCATTCTCAATTATTGATTTTTACTCAGATTTAAACACGTTGTACTTTTTAAAATTTTAAATAAATATTTAATTCATGTATGCATATATCATATATTAATTAAGAGATATGATGAAATATAAGTATTCATTCTTTTATAGATTTTTCTTACGTCCAACACATTACATGTATAAAATTTTACAATTCAATATTATCATCATCCTTTTAGTAAAGGTTGATTATATATATATATATATAGTCTTAATTATCTAACATTTTATTCTTGTCACTTAACTTAAGCATAAGTCTCTATTGAACTAACACATACAAACTATTTACATAAACTCAAATCAAATACTTTCTCAACTATCTATTTCTTATCATACCTTGAACATTGTAATAATATTGAATCCAAATTTGATATCAAATACTCAAAATAATGAAATAAAAATATATATGATCTCTATATTATCATGAATTAACAAGAAAAGCCATGTAATCATTTTCTTTTGATGATAACTATTATCATACTATTAGAAAATAGCTTTAATAGGAGTTTATGTTTATGCTTTTAATAAGCTAAATTGAGTGGAATAATTCCATCAAAGTAATATACCTTTTAGCTCTACTTATGCCACTATTTACATTGTAGTATCACAATGTTGACATCCATTTGAATGTCATGGTTAAAGTCTATAAGACATTAGACAACCTAAAACATTATTAAATTGTCATATATATGATATTGACATATCTATAAAACTTTATCATAAACTTCCCAATAAGGATTAATAGCAATATTGCATAATGGATATATAACTTTCTTTTTATCCTTTTGAAATATCTTCTCAAACCTAACCTATGTTCAAGAAATTTAGTTCGCTAATTCTTGGTATTAGCTATACTAAACACACCTAATTTCTGCTTAAAACAAAATAAATGTTAAGATAGCAAGTATTAGCTTATATGTCATGACAGCCAAATAAGATTAGGACTTTAATTATATATTTGGTTACGCCCATTATTTTTTTCACAATAATAGCCCTAATAACTATTATGAAAATGATTACTCTAGTCTCTTTAATAGGCTAAGATCTCATTCAAATTTAGTTGATCTTGAGTTTGTTCAATAAACTAACTAAACTTAAATTCAATAAATAACAACTTTATCATCACATCTTATATGATTCTTTGATATGTTAGGTGACAACTCTTATCAAAATATATCTTGTATGATATTCTTAATCGTACCTCTAAATTCATACAATCATGAGTTTGCTCATCCAAATCATATAAATATAGTTAATTATGACCAATTATTTTAAGATTAAAGATAGTTGGGTTGAGTCTGAGAGTTTACTTAACAAGTCTAATAATAAATAAAAATCTAGTTTATTTGTATAGTAATAAAAGGCAACAATTATGTTCACACTATGTACTTAATATTTAATGATAGATTTAATTTTTGATGGTCTCATCAATCACATGTTACATATAAAATGTCATACAATTCAATCATACAATTCCTTAGTAAATAAAATTAAATTATAAGCATGAAATAAATTTAAATTCTAATTATTGATATACTCTTCATAATCTAAGATAATATTTCTAAATATTTTGATAATCAAATAAAATTAACTATTTTCTAAATAAATCAGACTCTTAATCCAAATAAAAATTCAATTTCATTTTAAAACAATTTTTAAGTTCAATAAGAAACCATTTCCAGTTATCAAGAATCCTTTCTAGAATATTAATTAGGAATTAATTTAATTACTAATTTAAATGTAATTAAAAAAATAAATTAAGATCTCTTCTTAAGTAATATAATCTCGTTATACTACTTACATCTAACATAGTCTATTATGAAAGATAACCTTTTAAAACTTTGCTTGATTCTAATCTTAAGTAATATAATCTCATTGTACTACTTACATCTAACATAATCAGTTTGAAAGTAACCTTTTAAAACTTTGCTTGATTCTAATTATTGATTTGATAACTAATTTAATTTAATAATCTAACTTTTGAAAAATTCAACTAAATTTTATAAATATTCCTAATAAAAATTAACCTTTAAAAACTATTTTCAAGTAATTTAAAAACATTTCTAAATTTTTTAAAAACTTTAAATTACTCTTAATTTAACTAACTTAACTAAAATTTAAAGGCTTAAATTACACAAACTAAAAAATAAAAAGGGAATTGCTAGCTTGTGTATAAGCATTAGACATCAAGTGTTTGTCCCTTGTGGAGCTTATACGTGTCCATCTTCTACAAACTAGGTTTTTTGTCTGTTCTTACCATCAACTCTACCTATTCTTCATTGCATCCCATGCTCCTCTCATTAATGGTGTGTGTTGATCTTCCCTCTTAGGTGTCTGGTTCTTCACGTATCATTTCTGGGCATTTACCTCTTCCTTTATGGGTGAATCTCACCTTTGCTAGTGGCAATGGAAGAGGGCCATTCACTAATAGCTATGCTAGCCACTAGTGAAGACTCATCACGCACAATATTTGCACACACCCAAAAACAACATAACATAAACTAGAATCACATAACATAATCTTCATAAAACATCATTCATTTAAGTGTCAAATACTTCAATCTTGTTTTCCAAAAACTCAAAGCTAGGGGCATGCAACAATCATGTTTTCAAGCAACGAAACAAGACTATATAGTTGTGATTTTAGGAACAACATAAAAATGAGGGGCATATGATGGATTTTCTAAAGCAGAACAAACATGACATACTTACATTGTTTTTTGGAAATCAAAAAGGGGAGGCAGGATTGAGTTTTCTTGAAAATAAAAAAATAAAGGACGTATGCGATTGATTTTAAAGAAGTCAAAACAAAGGTATGGGCATGTTGAGTTTTCATTAAATTCTAGAAGCAGAAAAAAATCTAGAAATTAAACAAGTTTTTAAGAAGCTTTATAACAAAGGTGGAGGCATGTATGACGAATTTTCCAAAACCCCTAAATAATTATGCACTAATCAACAATAGGAAAATAAAAAAAAACAAGTTTCTAAAATTTAAACTTATCAAATCAATAATAATAAAGTTAAATAATTAAAGACGTTGATACCACTATTGGAAAACTAACTAGGATCAAATCATAGGAATAATGGAAAAATAATATTCACAAATTCTTGATTAGATTTCTTTAATTGAATAACTTAAAAATATGAATCATAAATACAAGAGTTGAATTGTACTTGATTCAAATTCCTACAAAATTATTCTTTCGAGTTGTTAAACACAAGTTGTTTATATGTTCAGCCTTTAACGATATCTACAAAATAGAGAAAGGAACTCAAACTATTGGAGAGGAAAAGACATAAGTGTTAGCTCCCTAATGTTTTTCCTATTTATAGAAAAAAGATAGTAGGCTTTCTTTCTAATTAAATTAAACTTCCTAATTATAATTAAACTCTAACTCTAATTATAATTATAATTTAATTTTTATAAAATCAAATATTTAATATTAATTCCTAAAAGTTGAAATTTTTATTTCAAAAGTTCTTTATTTGTGACCTATTAGGTTTATAATATGTTGACAATAATTATAATTAGATAAATTAAAATTTTTAATTTATTTTTCATTGTCTAATTAAAAAATTATAATCATAGATCAAGATTGACATCTAGCAACATATCATGACCATTAAAAAATGTTTGATTTAACCTATTTATGTATAGTTATAATGTATAATTTAATTCTTTCATCATTCAATATTCTAATTGGAGATAGACTACGAAATTAGTGTCTATTTTTTAAAATCCAATTATGTTCATTCTTGTTTATTAGTAACTAATTTATAAATAATATTGAAAAAATCTTTTTTAAAATCTCTATTCACTCTAGTCATAGAATTCCTTAAATTAGTACTGATCAAGAGCAATAGAGCACTCTTCCTAATTACTTTAAAGTGACGAATATTTTGTTGATTTACACAACTATCTCTGTATTGTTCATATTACATTTAAGTATTAGTGATTGAGCTACCTTAAAAAATATTATAAGTAGTATCAAAATATATTAATTTTCATAGATGATAATTTAATAATCTCAAGCCTAAAGATCAATTATGCAACCATCATAATGAGAAACATTCTTTTTAATTACTTTAATATGAAGAATCCTTTATTAACTTATTCAAATATCTTTATATGGTTCATATTCAATTGTTACTAACTGAGCTATCTTAAGTAGAATAGATTATAAGTAGCAAAAGAAATATAGTAATTCTAATATTAGATCCTTTGATAATCTAAAGTCTAAAGATCTATTATCTACCATTATAATGAGGAAATCTATAAATACATAAGTGATATTCTATTTGTGATCCTTGGATTAGTAAGCTTATTCTCTAATAAGCAATTACATGTTTATTTAAATATCTTCATAAACATAATACCAATTTCTTTTTTGTTTATAAAAAATAAAAATAACGTGTGCTAATTTTACTATTCTATCAATATTTTGTTTTGATGAAGCTACAACTTGATACACAACTCATTCCTGCATAGGAGAAGCTTGTCTAGGAAACCTGCTTATTCTTACTGGTGCCATTAATTGCTCCTTTGCAAGTTATTGCCACTATTCTCCACCTTCCTCCTTCCTCCTTCTCATCACTAATTTGCTTCTCTAACTTCTAACCTCCAACCAAGTGTTTAAGGGCTTCTTAGTTTTTACACTGATTAATTTTTTTTACCTTCTTATTTATTTCCTTTTTGTAACTATTCTTTTACAAAAGGTTTTTTGTCTCACTACACTTTCCCACATACACACCTAATTAGTTGACATGCCTATCAATCATGGATGAATTTCCATCTCTTCCCCTTATAGTGAACCAAATGTGACCTATGCATTCTGCATCCACTAGTTTCTCCATCTCCAATTCACCCCAAACTTCTCTCTGTTAGAACTAGTTACCTCTAAGTCTCAAGGTGTTAACACTCTACTGAATTGATGCCTAGTAGTGGGTGATAATGAAGGCTGCCTTTTGGAATTTCACCTACCTTGAATATCAATGGCAAAGTTATGGTGGCACCTAACTTGCAAACCCTCAAAAGGGGCTAGATGTTAGGAATTAACCCCTATTAGATTCTTCCAAGGTAAAATACTTCCAATTTTAACCATTGAAGCCTGGGCCCTAAAACATTAGAAAAAGCAGTGGATTAAAGGAAGTCTTACTCATTGAGGAAAAACTAATTTTATTTAATTTTGAAAATGTTTCCCTTGCTAAAGTAATTCTCAGGGCAAGTCCTTAGTAAGTCCAGGATAACTAACTTTTCTTGCAATTCTAGTTTTTAGGTATTTGTTTAGAAAGTATTAAATTATACAATGTTCATAAATAGATCAACTTACATGAATTTCCCCTAAACTATTGGTTAACTAATGGAATTAGTATGTTGGCTAGCTTTATAAGGAACCATTAAGCATAGATGCTAACACCACCTAAAGGACTAGGTTAGGATATGCTAGCTGGTGCACTAGCATAGACATAGGGAAAAAGCTACAAGATTATATCCTTATACTAAGGCTTGGAGAG
>JANZLX010000002.1:30764249-30774408 GCA_025531955.1 Erythroxylum orinocense
CAAGCCTGACCTGTTTCTGTTCTCTTCTGTATCACTAAGGTTAGTAACAACCTTCACTTATTCGGCCATATCTAACAAAATACTCATCCAATTAAAATTACCTTTATACAGATCTTAGAGGACACATTTTGAAGCATTTAGTAAGAAGAACTCATCATCCAATTCTAACTCTAAGGTCTTCAAACAATTAACTTTCAGTTCTCGTTCAATCTCGCTGGTATTCTGAACCATTACCAATTCGGGGCCTATTACTCTTATTCGGCTCACCCTAAAATCGTGGAAACATTCATGGAGACAGTAGACATCTGCATATACAACTTCTATTTTTTGAGTTTCTCCATATTCACACGTTAAACAGCTCAAAAAAAAGAACAAAGAGAGTCACGAATCTGTCTCCATGACAGCTTAACCTTCAAAACCTTAGGTTTTGATTTAACCCCCCAAATCACCATTAAAACGAAATCCCTTCAATTATAAGTGTCATTAGACATCAGGGAACAAGAATCCATCATCCATAGCATCAAACTCATACAATCCCTCAAATGGGTTTCACAAAAGAAGAGAAAATTCAAGTTTTAATGGGTAGAACTAAGCATTAGAATGGAGGCTTACCTTTTTCTCCTACCCAAGTGCCTTGGTTCTCCTTCCTCTTCTTGCTAAAAATTTTGAAAAAGCTTGAGAGCCACTTCCATGGAGGTTTTTGTGAGCTAGAGAGAAGAAGAAGACAAGATTTTTGTCATATTCCTAACTTGGCTTCTTATATACTCCTCTTTTCCACTTAATTACAAAAATGTCATCCTTGTTCTAGTTTTTAAACATCTTTCAGAATAACTTCCTGTGACCACCGAAAAATGTCACACATCATTAATTCGATGTCAAATAAATTAATATTCACTGCTCTGTGAATTTTTTTGACATCAGTCTCAAATACTGATTTATTTCTGTGTTCCGGGTAAACTAGATACCGGGTGTTACAGTAGCACAAAAGCCATAAAAGCTAATGAAGCAAGAAAAACACTCAATATAACATCAAGCAAAAAAACTAATAGTCACTCAAAACTGAGTACATTAGCTATGATGAATGCAAAACCTATGTTTCATAGCTCAACTTCAAGCTCTTATAGCAAAAACCACATAAAGCATAACCAATTAGAAAGGATCACTCATAAAAATCGATGATAACAATACATTGAAAGTATAAGGAGTGATCCTTTAAAAAAAATCTACCTCACCTGCATTATACTTAAATCACCCATTCTATACAACTTTAGGAGTAAAAACTAATATTGAATAACTTTGCAAAATAAATGCATTTCCTCATTGATACTTTTATTTAAACATATTTTTCTTTCTTTTCTTTTCTTTTTATTTTTCTTTTTCTTTTTTATAAAAATTGAAATAAGCTACCTTAACATCGAAATTAATTAACAAAACATAAAATGGCATCCCAATAATTACAACCAACCTACATATATGCACACCCCCACACTTATACTTCTATGCATCCACAATCATCAGCAATCAACAAATGCTCCACTAACTTTAAGACTTGGGTAGGACATTTGGTTAGGTTTAAGGCATCTAATGTGGTTAGCACAAAAGGAAAAGGCAAATAAAGCTCAAGGGGGCTTAATAAATGGAAAATTCATATCAATAGGTAGGTTATTTGGATAGTGTACCTTATGAAAAAAAATGTCTATATCATTTTCATTTAATGTATGTGATAAAATGTGATCTTGAATAGTAAATCATAGCAAAGTTAGGATGTGCATTTCATGAAGTTTACACAAAAATGAAAGATAATGAGATTGATATGGATGTGTCATTCTATAAAGGCTCAAAATCTCACTGACTTATGCATACCACTAATCACTACTCTTCTAAAGATAATGTATATTGACCAATCACAAGAGTAAAAGTACATTTTCAAGTTGCCATGAATTTTTCTAGTCAATTCACTCTCTAATTATGATTATATAGTCATATATGTAATGCAAAAAGAGAAAATGTTTGTTTGTTTGTATTAATTATCTCTTTTGTATGAAAACTTGCAAACACATAAGAAACAAACAAACTTAAAAATACATATGCAAATAAGAAACAAACAACTTAAAAGCACACATTATAATCCTAAAAAATGCGAAAATGTAAAGGAAAAGAAATAAACATCCCTTAGGTTGCCTCCCAAGAAGCATCTTTGCTTATTGTCACTGGCTCGACTCCTTGTTTTCCTCATCAAGTGATAAATTTATGATCTTCAGGTGTCACAACTTGTGCTTTCTCCACTTGAGGTTCTTTAGGATAGGGCTTAAGTTGATGATCATTCATATTCAGTGTCTTCCCTATCCTCATATTCTTAATCTCTACTTAGTTTCGGCACCCTAGAAATATCTCGAATATCTCTTCACGCTTTTCCTCCTCACTTAACTTCTCTAAAGGTGAAGGATTAGTGTTAACAACAATAAGGGACTCAGCAATCACCTTTGAGCTAAATGATATATTCTTTTCTCTTTCGACCTCCTTCTCCGTTTCTTCTTCGCAAGCAATCCCTTGAGTATTCTTCTCAAGATTCTCAAGATCCTTTCCACTCCTTAAGGTTTTTGTGCTAACATTCCTTGGGTACACCTCAAGTTGAGTTGATTGCTTCTCTTCACTTTGTGATTCCAAGCGGTTGATAGTTCCTGTCATCTGACCCGTCTAACTTACCGAGGTCGAGAATTGAGATACTGCATCTTGTTGGAATTGTTTTACATCCTAATGAAATTGCAGAGTATTAGTAGCAATAGCATTAACTAAGTCTTCCAGAGATGTACCTAGGTTTTGTTGGCTCTTTAAATTTTAGACACTAGACTTTGTATCTTGCGAGAATTGCCTTACATCTTGTTGGAAATATCAAGTATTAGTGGCAATAACAATAACTAAATCTTTCATAGATGAACCTGAGTTGGAATAAGAGGCTTCTGGTCTATATGAGAATTATTGTGCATCGTACAACCTATCTGGGAAATAGTCTTGCTAGCTATCCATTCCATAACTAGAGTTTGTATGATCAATCCAAGCTTGGATATAGGATTGGGAATATGGGTTATGGGAAAATTTTCCACCAAGAGCATTGATAATATCCAGCAGTGATATACTCCCTTCCATGTGTCCTTTTTACATACAAACACTAAACAAAAAGTGAAAAGATTAAGAAATATCTAAAAAACTAATTATAAATAAATTGTATGAAGATAAAAAACTAAACACCACACTCCCTGAAAATAGTGCAAAAATTGGTAACGCTTCGTAATACTACATAAAATAACTAAACTTAAAACTATAATTAATGATAAGTATAGTATGTGTAAAGCTTTCGAAATAAAAATAATTAGTGTTTAGGATATTTGGGGGGTTTTGTTGGTTTTTTAAATAAAAAATAAAATGAAATTAAACTAAAAAAAGAAAATTAAAGCAAATAATCAAAAGTGATAAAAATGATAAATGTGTTAGGAATCCGATTTTCGGTTCAATCTCAGTCTACACACAAATAAGCATATTTCATTGTTTTTTATTCTTATACTTCTCCTAGCGACTATTGATCATAAATAACAAGCTCTGTTAATCCCGATTTTTTCTTGGGTTATGTTTAATTAAAATAAGTTCTTTAATTAAACATAGCTATCGGACAACCTAGAATAAGCTCTCTAGATTTAATCAGACGATCACAATACAAATAAGGAAAATAGACCAATCTAGGCAACAACTACATAAGCTCGGATTATTTAACCCAATGTTACATTATCCCTAATGACTCAATTTCATTAGTTGCCACAAATGAAGTCTCGCAATGGGTTTATAATATAAAGATAACAAAAATAACAATCATCAATACATGAATACCTAAATCAATTAAGCAAAGGATAACCTAAACAATCCCTAAAGAGAGAAAGACACTTCGATTTTACCTTTGAACTAGGTTAAGGAAGCTTAGCCCTCCCTGAGTCTGCAAAATATGCATTCTCTGCCCCTCATTTCTGTACTAAAATGATTCATCCTCTTTAGCCTCTCAAATTTCATTTTATATTCAAAGTTAGGGTTCTAGAAATATCCGTGCATCAAACTGTATAAGTCAAAAAATGTGAAACTCATGAAGATACATAGTTGGTTATACGATCGTTTATCCAATCATATAAGTCCAAAAATGTCTTCTGAATGTTGACACAGCCGTTTAAGTATATACAAGGCCGTGTATGTTCTATTTCTTGCTGAATTGTTGTGCTTCTTGTAATTTTTTATCCAATCCTCACCCCAATCCATCTCCTTTTCGTTCTATAAGGGTAATTGAGTTTGAACATCAAAATGTTAGCTCAAGTAGTATGCTCTTAACTAATTTTAGCTCTTATGCTTCCATATTATACCTAAAATCAAATATGAACTGATATAAGTATCTTAAGCATTTCACAATAATAATCACTAAGTGTTAAGAAGTGAATGTATAAACAATTAATTATCTTTTGAACTTCTCCACATTGATAAGGGTTTTTTGGTTTATTTTAATGATTGGGATTTAACATCACCATAACTCATAATGGAAGTATGGAGCAAACAGTACTCTTATTTGACCTAAGATGTGCCTTCGCAATATGTAACATCACCATATAGGAAAGAGAGGCTTCCTTACATGTTTCTAAAGGCTCAACTGAAATCCATGTTGTATTATGACATTTGTGGCCGTAACAATTACAATCATAAATGTAAAGCACCAACCTATATATGGGAGCAACCAGGCATGTATAATCAACCTCAAGGTGCACCATACTAGAATAGTTACAATTAAAAATGCAACAACTCTTTCATTGATGGATGGAAAGATTATGTTCTAGCTAAATGTTTACAATACCAAGCACCTCAAATTAGGGAGCTAACTCTGGAAGATATGATGGCCAGTTTTATTCAAGAACCAATTATAAGGCATTAGGAAACAAAGGCTTGTATACAAAATATAATCAATCGTATCGACCAATTGGAAAAGATAATATCTGATGAGATGCAGAGAAATTTTCCTAGTCCTACTGAAATAGATGTTAGAGAATTTGGAATGGCAATCAATGTTAGGAGTGGAAATGAACTCTTAAAGAAGAAGAAGAAGAAGAAGAAGAAGAAGACGGAGAAGAAAACATTGCAAATAATGGAATGCCTTGCCATACTTAAAGCTAGCTTAAAAGAGTTTCTTCACTTGAATATATTGAGCATAACACATAATATTATTTGAGCCTATTAACATAGCAGGGTGAAGAAAAGATGAAGGTTGGCTTCATGCATGAAGCGACATTCCAAGAAGATGAGGAGGTAACTATTGCTATTTTAGAGAAGGATAAAGTTATGACAGAGGCAACAAACTTAGAAAAAGAGGAAGTCTCCATTTAGGAGGAGGAAGTAGAGGAGTGGCAAATGATAATTGAAGAAGAAGCCCAAAATTCTTTATCCAATAAGAGAAATAAGAAGAGTGGACAAATGGTAGTTGAGGAAGAACTAGTGGAGGAACCATATAAGGAAACTACTCATGAGTCATTGGTAGTCACCTTGAGTACAAAGGGTTCCCACTTTGTCAAAGACAAATTGTTCGAATTAGCCAATGATTTAAGAAGTTTTATTATCCCTCATTTTATAAACAGTTTGTCATTGAAAATAGCATTAATGCAATCACTAGGATTTATTAATTTGATAAATTATACTCTTATGATTATCTTACAATAGTTAACTTACTTAATCACTAGGATTTGTTAATTTGATAAATTATGCTCTTATGATTATCTTACAATAGTTGACTTACTTACATGCTACTAAACTGCTTTATAGAGAAACGGGTGGAAGCAAGCCACTGATCATAAACCCAAGATGATGATAACATGTAGGATAAATCGAGCTAATGACATTAAGCAAGCGTTGTATGGGAGGCAACCCATGAATTATGATAAATTTTATTTTACATTTTATGTTATTTCCATTTTCATATTTCATATTTACTTTCTTTATTTTTATTTTTATTTCCTGTTATCTTTTTATCCCTTTCTCTTCACGTTCAGAAAGGATGTAGTCTAATATTGGATGGATCGGAATTAAGAAAAATTGTTATACTCAAGAAAGTACCACCAAACCTTCTCACTTATTATATATATTATGTACATTGAGGACAATGTACAATTTTAAGTATAAGGATGGGGTTAAGGAATTTTTTAGCGATTTCTTTAAGCTTATTTTAATCTTAGTTATAAAATTTTATGAACTAATATCATGACTTAGTTGAAATCTGTATATTAATACTTTACTTCATCGGTGAATATTGATTTGAATTAGTATGCAAAAGGATGATAGTTAGAATAAAATTAATTTTATAAGTTATATTTTTAGTATTCACTGATCTAATCAAATTGAATAGAATATTGCATATTATTTACAAACATATATACCTACCATTTTCGTAAGCTTTTGAGCCTAAGAGCAAAATTTTCAAAATTTTAAAGCTTTTTTATATCTTTTATGTGTGTTATCATGCGTAGTTGAACAATTTTAGAACTTACTTCTATTATACATATTGAGATCATATTTGTTAAATTAGAATCATTGAAGTGATAAAGGCATTTAGATTTGACAATTTTTTTAGCCTATTTCTTTGATCATTACCTTAAAATTATCCTTTAGAAATAACTAAGTTGAGCCTTAGTCTTTTTCATAGTTTATAACCAAATATTAACCTTTATCCTAGTGTTCTTTGAAGCATTTTTATTTTTTGTACCTTGAAGATTATTTACATTATGTGAATGCTTGAAACTTAAAAATCTTAAAAGATCCATTATTTCTTTAATTGTGGTATTGAATGCTCGAAGAAAATTTGATTGATAAAAAAAAGAGCATGGAAAAGAAAATAAAAAAATATAGTACCATTGGTTTTATAATGAAAGTACCTATGTACATTGTAAACAAGTTTCTTATAAGGACTTTTTAATAAATATCCTTCAATTTTATCACACTTTTATTTTCCTAACCATACCATACCTTAGCTCTAGTACAAACTTTGTTAAGACCTTTTGATTTTTGTTTCTAGTTTATATAAGTGGTGGAGATGTGATAATATTGAAAACATATAGTAAGAGTTCTATTATGCATTGATTTGAGAGTTTGATACTTTTCACCCTAAACACCTGAATGTATTGAGTGAAATCTTGGTAAGGGTATAAAGTTTTATGCTTTTGATTTCAATGCAATTATTGATGTGATTACTATTAATATGGACTTAGGAAGTTAATTTTAGGACAACTTGACTCTAATTGTATATTAGTTTGATTAATATAACATGATGATTCATAGTATTAATGGGTAGGTTAAGTTTGATGAAGGATAGATGTTGTCAGATATATAATTTTGATTACTGTTTTCTTGAGGACAAACAAAAGCTTAAGTATAAGAATTTTTGATAAATGCATATTTGATCATATTTAGACACCTATATTTGATATATTTTACTTGATATTTTATACTTTACTGTATATTTGGTACTTAATTTGTTCCAAGTGTATTTATAGATTATGATTGTCTTTGTGGACTAAAAAAAGAAGAATTCAAATGAAAATGTGGCATATAACGAAGGTTTGAACCAAACAAGGGATACATGATCATGCTTATGGCCATGTAAGTCTTGCAGGTCATGTAGATTAATTATGAATTATAGGGATTTTAAAGTATACACGATCTAGTACATGCTCGTGTATCAGACCGTATATCTCCCAAAAACTCTAAAATTTACTATAAAAAGACATCAGCGAAAGTAAAATTAGAGGGCGAACTTTCAAAAACATGCTGAGGCGATTCCAGATGTAGAGATTGTTTAGATGGGGCAATTTTGATCCAGAGAAGTAGAAAACACGAAGAAATCATCCAAAAATCTAGTAGAATGCATCAATAAACCTCTATCTTACAAGAACATTCAATAGGATATAAAAGGAGAATTAGAATTATGAATTCTTTGTTTTTTATTCATTTTTCTTTCAGTTTATGTTTTATTTTGTTTTCTATACGTGTAACTAAACATTTTTAGTATTTAGGTGAGATGAACCCTAGTTTATGCTATAACATATTTTGATTCTTTTATTTAATGCAATTAGTTCAATTAAGTTATTGTAATTTAACTATGTGTTTAATATATGTTCTAATATATTTAGAATATTAGTGCATAATCTGACTTCATAATATAAAAATTGAGAAATTTTGTGTACAAATAGATCTATTGTAATTGAAAAGAATTGATTGTAAACCTAAAGATAGGTCGGCATGAATCTTCTAGATTATGGTTAAGCATAATAGCATAATTCACAAATTGGTAAAGAAATTTTTGTACCTTTAACCTGAATAATATTGATTGATAATTCTAAGATTAGTTGTTAGTAGTCTCTTGTGAGATATTATCATATGATATGAATTTTCATGCTCCAATCGTCAATAAAACAATTGGATAATAAAAATTCAATTATTTAGGAGTTTAAGAGGGATTCATAACTTAGACACTAATTCTTGATATTATTTATTTCTAAGTGATTTCTTTATTCTTTGCTTAATATTGTTTCTTTTTTATGAGAATTTTTTAAGTTTTATTTTCTTTATTAAAAATCAAAATTAAATTCGTAAAGCAAATAATATGATAATGATAATTAATAATATTCAGTATTTTCGTGAGATTTGACTTGTACTTGCCTGTATTAGCAACAACTACGTTGATAAATTAATATTGACAAACTAAAATTAGTCAATTACTACTTCAAGGAGTTTCTTTAGCATTTTCTGCTGCCTATCATCCCCAAAACAATTTGTAGATGGAGATCTTACGAGTTACATCAACGTTATGTCGATATCAACCCTGTGGACATTATTGATGAAGGAGGCGCCATTGTTACAGCTCATGGCGAGTTTAGCTAGAAAAGAAAGAAGGAAGATGATAGAATAAACAGCGTCGAAGGAGTTAGTAGAACCAAGATAAAATGACGTTGAATTGTGTATAAGAAAGAGTAATTGAAACGGTGTCGTTTGATGGGCACACGTTCACAATGTAATTTTTGATGAATAACGGTTATAATAGTTGTTGTTTTACCTAAGCAACTAAATAACGAAATTAACTGATTTTCTTCTGCTCATTTCTCTCTATTCACCTTCTTGTTCGATTATTAGAATTCTTGCAGTTTGATAACAACTATTTCATCTCAAAGATCCCCATTATACATAGTTTAAATCGTATCAGTATTCACCTTCAACCGCGCCACTCGTTTTCGCCTCTCGTTATAGTTTTGTACTGTTGATATGATGGTGTTGGCGTTATAAACAGCCACGTATAGATAAACAAACAGCCACATATATATAGATATATATATATAATTTCAATCAGTTTTTTTCTAATATAAAAGGAGGAAATTGGCTTGTGAGAGTTATCTTTTAGAGGATAACAAAAACATAAGAATTAAAAATAAGTTTGATTCTCTTTTTTTCTCTCTTAGCAAATTTGCTAAATTTGGAGAAAAATTTTCTTCAACTTTTCTCACGTAAATCACACCATCAAAAATTAGAGTTTGGGTCGTGGATTAACAATGACTTTAGTAGTCAACTGTAAAACGTGGATTATCTTCATGCACAGTAAAATGTTTTTGATAGAAAACCGAAAACATTCTTATAAGCATGTACCTTTATGCACATAAATTTTTGTTTGTTCTGTTTGTGTATTCACAAATGTGCATAAAAATGAAACATGCTTGAGTTTATCAAAATCATGCGTGAGTTTATATTGATAAATGGCTTGAATGTATTTTCATATAACATAATTAGAAATATTCCATAAATATGTTTTATGGGTAATTTTGTATTATATTTCAAATAATATTATATAAATGAGTTTTATAAAGTTTTGTATGTAAATTTTGTTTTATATGTATGAGTTATATAAATTTGTTTTATGTAAAATTAAAATAAAAATGTCAATATTTTTTTCATAAGAATTGGTTATGTTAATTGGTTTAACATATGAAATATATACATTTGTTTTGAATATGTTTCATGTTAATAATTAATAAAAAATATTATAATTTATGTCATAAGTGATGATTATGAGCTTAGTGAAATTTTCGATCTTATGATA